>CAUYQG010121845.1:0-21480 GCA_963574415.1 Tarsius wallacei | reverse complement strand
GTTGAGTCTCACTGTCGCCCAGACTGGAGTCCAGTGGCCGCTCCCGGCCACCGCAACCTCGACCTGCTGGGCTCCGGCGATCCTTCCGCCTCAGCCTTCCGAGTAGCCGGAATTACAGGCGCGCGCTACCATACCCGACCGATTTTCTTTTGATTTATTGTAGAGATGAGCTCTCGCCAAGTTGCCCAGGCGGGTCTCGAACCCGCGGGCTCAGGCAATCCACTCACCTCAGCCTCCCAAAGGCGCGGGATTACAGGCTGAGCCACCGAGCCCGGCTGAAACCAATCTTTTTTGTGTGTCCAGCCTTTCTTTCTTCAGAACTCAGCTGTGTTTTCTGCTGACTCTCCACAGGAGTGTCAGTCCCAAGTCCTCCAACTACCACCTGGAGTAGTAAATGCTCCTGACAGTCCCAGAAGGCATCTACTGCTGGAGCGCCAAAGCCTGTGATAGATTAGGAAAGAGAAATGAGAAAGCTGAACTCTTCAGGTAAACCTTGCTTTTTTACAAGTCCCCTAATTTTACTGCATACTTATTTTGAATTCTCTGATAATTTGTACAATTTTCCTGTAAGTCATTCACACACAATTCCCTCTTATGCACTGCTTGGCTTTGTTAATGCATATCTATTCATGAGAGTTGTGCTTTTTAAGCATAAATGTTTTATATGTGCTAAGTAAGGCTCTTGGCTTACATATAAAGGGGTATTGAGCAATATGATACAGAAATCTTTTCTCCACAGCTCTCATATGTACAGAACTCATTGGATTGGCTGAAATAGACAGATCTGTCAATTTCTGTGCTCACTTATAATAAGGAAGTCATTAGCTAAGGAACGAAAAATACAATCATGCAATTAGAAAACAAGCTGGCTTTACTCAGCATAAAAGCAAGACGGAAGAAATGATGTGAAAGAAAAAGTGTTTCTTTAATCAGATAATTGATAGTCTATTAAAAAGTATTAGTATTCTTTATGGTGAGAACTATCTTGACCCAAGTGGGCAGTGGTAAGCTCTTTGGCCTTTTGCACCTGCATAGAAAAGTGGCTTTGCTATAAAGTCTCATATGCCACAGGTGCCAAGGTGCCCAGGCTTGTTCTTAAAAGCTCTATGGATTGTGTTTTAGCCTTTTAGTGAACCAAAAGGATTAAACAAATCCATCTGTGAGAACACCTCCTCTATTTTTGGTGAAGTCATTCTGCCAGTGTTTTATATAATAGTTACTTTTTCCAAAGCATAACTGTTGTCCCAGGGCCCAACACTGGTAATTTTTCTCTGATTTGTGATTAGTTTCACTACAGGGAATTAAATATTCAACTTCTAGCCTTCCAGGATACACTCAGCCTTATCACAAATCTTTTCCAGGGAAGGAATTAGATTCTTTAAAGAACTTCCCTGCCCTTCCCCATATCCATTCAATTGTTAAGTCTGTCCATAGACCCTGGGAATTCTGCAAGGTCAAAGTGTCTGTACCCTGCTCTACTTCTGGCACAGGAGAAAAAGCATTTGTGCAAGTCTGACCTTACAAACACTGAAGAATGCTCATTGAATGTGAGGACTTTCTGCAAGTCATTCCTTATAAGAAAAAAATGCACACATGCACAGACATATAGCATTACTGCAACATAACTGTGATGTCAGTTTGCATACTGAACCAGCTGTTTCCCTAGAATGTTTTATCTGGCATCCTCTCTGGACAGTGAATGCAAAAGACTTAGGTTGAAAAAGTGCATTAGCTTTTGATTAACGATTGGATGAGGGCCAGTTAAATGTTTAAATCTGAATGAGCTTGCTGACTCAGGGTCCTCAGCAGCATAATGGACAGACGGTCCTCAAAGCTTTCATTAAAAGGGTTTCTGGTAACTGATGTCTAGAGAAAGGAGTTGAAATACAATTCACTGAACTACTCAGCTTTCATCTAAAACAGAATATGTAATCTCAAAGAATTCAACTGCTCTATTGAAATATTCAGGTAAAATTAAATTTAGAGAAGCAAGAGCTGAAATATTTTGAAGGAAAGAAGCCTCCAGTAGCTTTATGACTATATCACTTTATCCATTCGAATCTTGGATTTAATTATGTTTATTGCATTTTAAGTGCAGCTGGAGTCACAGATCTGCTGATAACAAAGTCTGGAATGGTTTGTGGGCGGCTCTCAGGATGTATCAGAGACTGATTTGATTTGAATTTTATTTTTAACTTTAGTTCCTTTTTGAGCTTCACCTTTTCATGTTTGTCTTTTTTGTTTTAGTACAGTCATGTGTCACTTAACAACAGGAATATGTTCTAAGAAATGCATTATTAGGTAATTTTGTCACTGTGTGGACATCATAGAGTGAACTTAAACAAACCTAGTTGGGATAGCCTACTCCATCCCTAGTCTATATGGTAGAGCCCATTGCTTCTAGGCTACAAGCCTGTACAGCACATTACTAGACTGAATACTGTAGGCAATTGTAACACAATGGTAAATATTTGTGTATCTAAACATAGAAAAGATACAGTAAAAATATGGTATTATAAACATAGAAAAGATACAGTAAAAATATGGTATTATAATCTTATGGGACCACCCTCGTATATGCGGTCCTTTGTTAGATTTTTTTTTTTTTTTGAGTTGGAGTCTTACTCCATCACCCAGGCTGGAGTGCAGTGGCGCTCACGGCCACCCCAGTGTTGGCCTGCTGGGCTCTGGGGATCTTTCCGCCTCAACCTTCCAAGTAGCCGGAACTACAGGTGTGCACTACCACGCCCGGCTAATTTTTTGATTTATTGTAGAGATGAGGTCTCACCATGTTACCCAGGCTGGTCTCCAACCCACAGGCTCAGGCAATCCTATTGCCTCAGCCTCCCGAAGTGCTGAGATTACAGACTTCAGCCATCATGCCCAGCCCCTTCATTAATTAAATGTTGATATGTGGTATACAACTATAATAGGAACAAACAGTGCCTTTGCAGAAATCTCAGAAAGTCACTGAAACTACCCCACTCTCAGAGGTAGTCTATTTTATTTTTTTCCAGATGAGATGGGATCTCACTATGTTGCCTAGACTGTTCTCAAGCTCCTGGGCTCAAGTGATACTCCTGCTTTGGCCTCCTAAAGTGCTGGGATTACAGACATAAGCCACCATACCTGAACTCAGTGGTAGTTTTATAAACCAGGACCAATGACTCAGCCTTTAGACTGTAGCTGCGATGTAGCCACTGTCATTTTGCAATGACCCTAGAGGTAAAGGTGCTTTCTCTTCTTATTCTCATGAAAAATGTGATATATTTTAGTTTCCTTTCTCAGTCTACTAACATCTTATTAAGTTGATGAGATTGTAGCAGTGCCTCCAAACGGGGACAGCAATAATAGCTCTTTGAAAATGGGTGAGTTCTTTGCAGCCAACTCTGTGTTGAGTGTTTCTTGTATAACCTGTCTTCCCAATTGGGTTGAGAGCCTTTTGAAGGCAGTAGTTGTAACTTTTATGCTCCCTGATCTCCTTATCCTCTCCTCTGCCCCACAATTCCAGCAATCAGTTACCACGCCATCTTAATTCTTTTTCTGAAGTGGGTAGTAGACAACCTTTAGGGTGTCTACCCAGTTCACAGAGATCACTGCCCTCTCTTGAAATCTGTTCTCATGACCATAAATGTACTGCATGACTCTTTCTGAGGCAACAGCTGAATTGGACCAGTGATAAACAAGTGCCACAATTTGAACCAATAAGACTCATACTCTCTCTCTTTCACTTTCTGGAATTTCAAATTAAGATTCAGAAACAGCTATTTCATTTCTGCTTATGGCTAGAACTGTAAGATGAACTCAGAGATATAGGCATGCAATAGTCTGCCAAGTAGAGAGAGAAGCAGAGGAAGCCAGTCTGCACAGAGAGAATTAAGCAACACAGAGAGAAGCAGACATGCAGAGATAGCTGACACCTTTCTGGTTAAGTTCCAGTCAGTTCAGAGGCCCAGATGCATTCCTGTCTGGGAGCATCATGATCCTCTTTTGTAAATCAATAATAAATCCCTTGCTATGCCCTTTGTGTGTTAGCTTAAGCTGTCTTTTGCCCTTGAAATCTAAAGAGTTCTAAATAATATAAAATGTCTGATATACAGAAAGCAGAATGATGGTCGCCAGGGGCTGAGAGGAGGGGGGAAATGGAGAATTGCTTAATGGTTATAGTTTTAGCTTTGCAAGAGGAAAAGTTGTGGAGATTAGTTGTATAACAGTGTGACTATACTTACCACTACTGAATTGCATGCTTAGATTTAGTTAAGATGGTAAATTTTATGTTAGGGTGTTTGACCACAATTTAAAAAAATAGTTTTAAAATGTTTGTTATTGCCAGATTCCTTGTCTTCCTCATGAATACAGCCCTGTTGGGGTTTCCTGGATAATTGTAGTCACCAAGCAGGCCTTCCTACTTCTGCCCCCTTGGAAATTGGTCTTCAGCAATCTATTATACAGTAACTGATGTTTCTAAAACAGCACTAAAATCGTGCCATACTCCAACATGCAAACCTCTGTGGTTACTTATTGAATTCAGGATCAAGTTTACACTCCCCAACCTACCCTACAGGATCCAACAGACCTTTCCAACCTCTGACCTATAAGAAGCAAATGCTAGCCAGGTTGGTCTGCCTTATTCCAGAACTGTACTTACTTACTCACGCTGTTTCTTCACTGTGGATACCTTCCTCCTCCTCACTATATCTTATCTTTCTTTCAAAACCGAGGTCCAGACCCACCAATTCTATAAAACATTGCTTACCACTCTAGTCCTCTGGGGACATTTGTTATTTAAATTGTACTTCTTTGCTTTTAAATACACAGTTCCCTATACATCTATCTTGTCCCTTTGCTAGATTATAAATTGCTTGATGACAGAACCTGTGCTTCATAATCTTTTATTTTTCCTAGATACTTGTGCTTTTGGTAGCTCTTAATAATGCTTGTTGAATGAAATCTGAAATGAAGAAGGGCTGCTTCACCTGCTTGTCTCTTCAGGACAAATACTTGCAGAGAAGTACATAGTAGAAACATTTATTGAACTCTTTGCATTTGCCAGATACCATGTCAACTTTTTAACATAGATTATATACTTCATTTAATCATCCCAACAACTTTATTAAACAGATATGATTATTATCCTCATATTGCAGATGAGGAAACATAGGCTCATATAGTTAAATAACTTGCCCAAGATCATATCTATTGGTAGGAAGCAGAGTCATGATTCTGAGCTAAGTCTGTTTGACTCCTAAGCCTATGCTCTTCCTACTGTATCACCACATATCCCACACCCCACCCTCTATTGCTATTGCTGGCTTTATTGCCTGTTTTTCCTGTGAATGATAATCTCTCCAGAGACAGGAATTTTATCTCAGTATGTCGTAGAGGCTCACTACATACCTATAGAGAAAAGAAAGGCGAGAAGAAAGAAGGGGGTGGGGGGAGAAAGAAGGAAGGAGATCGAGAGGGAGTGGAGGGAAAGAAGGAAGGAGCCACACAGGGAGGGAAGAAGGAAAGGAGGGAAGAAAAGAAGGAGAGGAGAGAAGAGTCTCTGAAGTGGAACTTGTCTCTCTGCTAAGCTTGGCGAGGATCCGTCTTGCAAGAGCCTTGACCAAAAAGCACTGGCTTATCTGTCTGAGCCATATTCTCAATGTCATTGATCTCTTCCCTCTGGGGAATAATTCAACCATGTGTTCACTGTATGGATGATGGCTGGTGATGAATATGCTCTTGCCTCAGTCTCTTTTGGCCGGGGTTCCTTGGCTTCCAGCCTGTTCCTTGCTCGTTTTGAACAAATAATGTATGACCTTCTTTTCTGTTTGGCAAATGCTGAACTTTGGCCTCTCTTCACCACCAAGTCTCCAGATAAAAAGCAAAATATGCAGCTTCCTGACCATTCCTGGCCCCAGTTCTACATGGAGAGTGATACAATATGAGTAGTAACATGAGTATAAGAGACGATGACTATATAACCCCTAGCTACAGTTCCTGAGATTATACTATCGGGGATTATTTATTTGGGTTGAGTCTCCTCACTACCACATGTCAGTCTCCCTACCTATAAAGTGAAAATATTAAGATTGCCATAAAGATTAAATGGGTTAATGTATATAATGTGCTTAGCATAGTACCTGTCAATAAATGGTAGCTAGTATTGTTGTTGTCATTAGGAGCATTAGCAGTACTAATAGTATTAAGATGCGTGATATACTGGGAAAGGTAGCACGTTAAGTCAGAATCAGTCATGAGTTACCTTAGGGGCATTAGTATACTAATCTTTTCATGCTGCTTCCCAAAAAGATGGTTTATCAAGATGAATAACATGTAAAGATGATTTATTAAAGAAGAAGGGTCTGGAAATTAGGAATACTGTGTATTCAGGTTGTGTGTGAGGAGACAGGAGAGAACTGAGGCAGGGCACAATTGTGTTTAGGGGGAACTCTGATTGCAAGGAATAAAAAGCTAATTAGACTTGCTAAAGCCATAAGAAAGTTTGTGAGGAGGGCACTGGATAAGCGGACGGACCAGAGGGCAGAGTTTCCTCTCTCATTCCTAATTCTCCTGAATTTCACATGACTTTATTCTCTCTTTAGGCAAACAGACTTTCTCTCCACAGTGGTGATGTTAACCAATACCATCCCTTAAGTCTCATCTTTTTAGTTCTGTGAACAAAAATGCACAGCTTTTTCTCCTCTAGTTTCAAAATTTAAAAAGGAATCCCAAGGCAGAACTTTTTTTTTTGAGTTGGAGTCTTACTCTGTCGCCCAGGCTGGAATGCAGTGGTATGCTCACAGCCACCTTAGCCTTGACCTGCTGGGCTTAGGCAATCCTTCCGCCTCAGTCTTCCGAGTAGCTGGAACTACAGGTGAACACCACCACGCCCGGCTAAGTGCAGAACATTTATTGGCTAGGCCTGAGTTGCATGCATCTCTAACCCTAGAGAAATCACTTTGAATAGGGAAATTCAGAGCTAGCATTGGTGGTTCCACCAAACTCATAAAAATAGAGCAAAGTAGGAACTAGTCAAACAGAAATCAACAGACTGCCACTGGCTTTATAGTGCGAGTATGTGGTTTGAGGAATCCAGACATTTAGAGCCTTGACGGACCCGAAATTTTCCTCTAGGTAGATGGAAATCCACATTTTTCCAGCTAAAATTTTTCCATTCTCTTTGTGAGGAGTTTCCATGGAGAGGCTAGCTTTGTGGAAGAGAGTGGGAAGAAAACAACTCATGTTGTTTTTCACTGGGGCACATTCTTATCGCTACTTTAGTCCGGTCCTGCCCACGGCTCACACATTATTCTCTACTCTTGTGGCTTCTGAGCTTTTTCTTTGTGCACTGCTCATAGTCACTTCCCTAAAAGCTACTCTATTAAGGGGGAGATTAGCCAAGTGGGCTGGTTTGATTATGGGCTTATTTAACTCATAATCACATACCTGGAAAAGAAAATGTCAGACACAATTTAATAGTGCCAGATATAAAACATGAAGTAGAAAGACCTCTTTATCAAACTGCAGGCTTGCTAGTAACCCACAGACAAATGGAACTATGATTCTACTGGAACAGGCGAGGGAATAATACAATGAGGAATAGTATTTAAGATCAAATGAGATGGCCTGGTGCAGTGGCTCACACCTGTAATCCTAGAACTTTGGGAGGCCGAGGCAGGAGAATTGTCTGAGCACAGGAGTTTGAGACCAGTCTAGACAACATAGTGAGACATCATCTCTATAAAAAAATTAAAAAATTAGCTGGGTGTAGTGGTGCATGCCTGTAGTCCCAGCTACTTGGGAGGCTGAGGCAGAAGGATAGCCTGAGCTCAGGAGGTCAAAGATGTGGTGAGTTGTGATGGTGCCATTGTACCCCAGGCTGCGTGACAGAGTGACACCCTTGACTCAAAAAAAAAAAAAAATCGTGTCAATGCCCAATTGTCTGAGAAGAGCTTTGCAGTGGGGGATGCAAGGAGATGACATCAAGTCTTTAGAAAAATGTCTGTATGTTTAGGGTAAAAGTTAAGTAATGAGGCCAAGAGAGGTGGCTCACGCCTATAATCCCTGCACTTTGGGAGGCCAGGGTGAGAGGATTGCCTGAGCCTACAGGTTTGAGACCAGCCTGGGCAACTTGGTGAGACCTCATTTCTACAATAAATAAAATAATTAGCCGGACATGCTGGTTAGTGCCTGTAGTTCCAGCTACTTGAAAGGTTGAGGTGGAAGGATCATCACCTGAACCCAGCAGGTGGAGGTTGCAGTGGCTGTGAACATGCCACTGCACTCCAGCCTGGGAGACAGAGTGAGACTCCAACCCCCTCCCCCCAAAAAAGTTAAGTAATGAGAGAGAATAAGTGCAATATAATCTCACTGACTACCTGGTTAGGCTTGGCATGAACTGTGTCTGTGAAGGTGCTGTTAATTTGGAGACTGACCATTGTCCTGCCCTAGTTGGTAAGGGATTGATTCAGATGGAAAGAAACAATAATTCTTTAACAGTTTACAAAGCACTTTCTTATACAATATATTATTTTAATCTTCCCAACCAGCTTGTTGGGTTAAAATGTTATTTCCGTTTCACAGAGGGGGAAGCTTGAGCTGGAGCCAGGAACTTGAGTTTGGAGAGTTGAACATCAATGATTCTAAATTTTAGTGCACAGAAGTACCTAGTGAACTTCTAAAATGTGTATTTCTGTTCTCTACATCCAGAGAGGCTATTGAGTCAGTTTGGGGAAAGGCCGAGGAAACCAAATTTTTATCATTCACTCCGGGTGATTTTGAAGCATGGAGTCCACTGAAGACACTTATGAAGCACTACTCTAGGCTCTAGGTATTAGCTCAGTTGACTGTGTGAGAGAAACTGAAGCACAAAACTATGTAACCAAATTATTTAACCAATCTGAACCTCAGCTTCCTCATCGGAAAAATGGATGATGATAATAAAAATAACTAGGTTCCATGCCAGATGATTTACATATTTCACCTCAATTAATCTTCCATAACCCAAGGAGATCAGTGCTATTGTTGTCCCTATGCTATACGACTCAACCCCAGATAATTTCCATTTACTCTTTTATAATTGTAAGGAAAATTCGAGTTAATACATAGAAAGTATTCAGCAAATATTCCTGATATTGACTGAATGGAAGGAGCTATTATGACTACTGAAAGTGACACTGCTGACAATACAGCCACTTCTAAAATGCAGGATTTGAATCAGATAATCTCTAAAGTCCCTTCCAGCTCCACCATGCCATGACTTCAGCATAGCAAGTATATGTTATATTTATGAAAAGAGCATAACAGTAACTCAACTACACAAAATTGAGAGATGTATTGATTTTTTAAAAGTAAGCTTATATATAGACAAAGACTAGACAGACATAGAGAAAAATGAATAGGGCTATGGGTAGTATTTATCATTTAAAAAGTTTTATTTTATATGTATTAATATAATTGCCATAACAAGTAAAAATACGGAAGAGAAGTTCTATTTCTCTTGTGCTACCAATTTACAGTACACTTCTTTTTTTAATTTTATAGATGTGGTGTACAATTCAGGGTTAGGTACATAAGTGGTCATTGTGCAGGTGAAGTTTGGGCCTCCCATTGGTCCTCACTTTGCCTGGTTTGGGATCAGGTACCTTTACTAATGTTATGTGCTACCCCCTCCCCTAGCAGTGATCTGCTACTGCCAATCTCTTTTATGTAGTATTATGATAAATGTTCAGGATCCACTTATGAGTGAGAACATGTGGTACTCAGTTATTTGTTTCTGTGATAGATCACTGAGTATGATAGACTGTAAATCCATCCAAGTTGCTGTGAAGTCCATAGGTTTTTCCTTGTTTGTGGCTGTGTAATATTCCATCGTGTATATGTACCACATTTAAAAAATTCAGTCCACTTTCGATGGGCAGCACGATTGATTCTATGTTTTTGCTCTTGTGAATAGTGCTGCAATAAACATGCATGCGAAGGTATCTTTTTTGTAGAATGATTTGAGTTTCTCCAAGTATATTCCCAGAAGGGGGATTGCTGGGTTGTATGGAAGGTTGATTTTTAGATCTTTTAGAAATACCACACTGTTTTCCACAGAGGTTGTACTAGTTTACACTCCCACCAACAGTGTAGAAGCATTCCTTTTTTTCCACATCCTCTCCAACATCTGTTGATATTTGAGTTAATAATGATGGCCATCCTGACTAGAGTTAGGTGGTATCTCAGAGTGGTTTTGATTTGCATTTCCTTGATGATCAGCGAGGCTGAACATTTTTTTCAAGTATCTGTTGGCTGCTTGTATGTCTTCTTTTGAGAAGTGTCTATTCATATCTTTTGCCCACTTTTTAATAGGGCCGTTTTTGGCACGTTTGATTTTCTTGTGGATCCTGGAGGTTAAGCCTTTGTCAGATATATGGTTGGTAAATATTTTTTCCTATTCTGTGGGCTGTCTCCCCCTTCTCTTAATGATTTCTTTTGGTTTACAGAAGCTTTTCAGTTTCATGAGGTCCCACTTGTCAATCTTATCTCTAATGGCATGAGCTATTGGGGTTTTGATGAAGAATTGGTTGCTTATTCCAATTTCTGTAGGAGTATCTCCTACATTTTCTAGATTCTTATAGTTTTAGGTTTTATATTTAGGTCTTTGATCTACCTAGAATTGTTTTAGTATATGGTGATAGGTAGGGGTCTACAGTATACTTCTTAAACACATTTTTATCACAATCAGCAGCTGAAAGTCCACTATAAAAAAGAAAAGAAAAACAACAAAAGAAAGGCATCAGAGTTAAAGGTCTTCAGAGTTGATGAACCTAAGCCTAGTTCATATGCTCATTAGCCTTGGCTTATCCCAAAATATTAAAAGGCAAAATATTATCCAATCAGTATTTCTTGCACAGTGTCATATTTTTTAAATAGAAAGTTCTTGGAACAATCTCTAACTCTAACATCATTGAAGCCCTTCATTTAGTTCTTGGGCATTAAATTTAATCTTCTATTCCTGCCTTGCATCATTAAACAGTACTTTTACCTACATTGTAGTCAACTATTAAAGACTAATACTGTACTTTACTTTTTATGTTGGTCATGAAGCATAAACATTTACAGTTCTGAACCTAAGTTTTACTGGCTTCAGAAATAAGAGGTGTTGATGAATGAGAAAGTTCCTTAGACTTTGTAAACCTTACTAGCAACAATAGGGAAATAATCTATGTTTTATTTATTATACACTTCAGCAAAATTACAGTAATTTGACTATCTTTAATTTCATTTGTCCTCTATCCTTTAGTTAACAGAGTGAGCTTGTGTATTTATATTTTGGGATTAGAGAGCTTGGTCACTGTAGCAATGAAGTGGATAGTACTTGTCTCAAAGTTCCGGATTACCCTGGTGCCCACAGAAGAGTATGCATTTAAAAGGTGAGGCTGCATAATAGAGTGAGTAACAGCTTGGACCCTGGAGCCAGACTGCCTGAATTCAAATCCTGGCCCTACCACTACTCTCTGCACAACCTTGGGCAAGTTACCTAACATTTGTGGGTCTCTGATTCAGCATCTTCAAAATAGAGATAGCAATAATGCCTATCTCATAGAGACATTGTGAGGATTAAATGGGTTGATGTTTGTAGAAGAATATTAATGAGTTGGTTTTGCTAGTACAGTGTTTTTTTTTAACATGTTAAGTGCTAAGTGTTTGTTAAATAAATGCTATGAAGACGAGAATAGTCATTATGCAAAGAACAATGATTAAAAGAGGACAAATGCCTGCCCTCATAAACTTGCATCCTAAAGAGAGAAAATAAGCAAAATAAATTAATATAACATATATCTATAGATAAAAGTGGGGAGGGGTGGGACAAATATTGAAGTTATAATAGGGTGATCATTGAAAATGTGACACTTGAGCAAAGTCTTCAAGGAAGTATGGAAGTGAGCCATGTGGTTATCTGGATATAGGGGAGGAAACCTTCCTTTTAGGTTTGGCGGCTAACCTAAGAATTAAAATAACACAGACAGATTAACAGGAGAAAAGCACACCTATTTATTTAATGTTTTTACATGTACCTGGGAGTTCTCAGAGGAAAATGAAGACCCAAAGAAGACTTTATGCCCGAAAGCTTATATACAGAAAGAATGATAAATTACAGGGATATGACAAGACAAAGGGGCGTGGTCTAGAGGCAGAAAATTGTGGGACAGTGACTAGGAAACATACAGGAGAAACTAGTGGAAAAGAAAGATGATCTTAGTATGTTTGTTTTTAGAGGTCCGTTTTGGTGACAACTCTGTCGCTAGTGATAAGAATGTTCATCTCTTCCTAGTGCAGGGAGGGCATCTTTCTCATAATAAATTTCATGACCTGCTTTTAGGTAGAAAAGGAAGGTGCCTCTGCTGGTTCTCAGTGCCTTCAGCTAGAAATGATCAATATACCAATGTGGCATACTTTGAGGTGTTACATTCTGAGCCCCTATATGGATTAAGGACATTCCAGACTAAGGGAACCAAGGGCGCAAAACCACTAAGAAAGGAGCAGGACTGGCATGTTCAAGAGACAGGAAGGAATCCAGGGTTATGAGAGCTGAGCATGAAGGTGAGGGTAGCAGGCGATGAGGAGATGGTGCAGGAGGCACAGGTTGGGCATTGTGTCATTGACCTCTGGAAGGGCTTCAGCTTTGATTCTGAGTGACATGGAGGGCCATCAAAGGTATTTGAGTAGAGGAGTGACACAATTACTGTGTTTGGAATAGACTGCAGGGGACTAAGGGTAGAAGTGGGAGACCAGTTAGAAGCTATTACAGCAATCCAGGCGAGAGATGTTGGTGGCTTAGACCAGTGTAGCAGCAGTAGGAGAGGTAAGAGATGGATTATGAGTATTTCTGGCTCACTCTTATAACCATATAGGCATTATGCTTGGCACATAATAGGAACTCAATACATACTTGTTGAGTGAATAAATAAATGAGAGTTGAACTTGGTTAAGGCAATTTTTCTAAGGCTCTGTTTCAGAACCTCTAAAATGCGGTAAGGGAAATATTAATAGAATCTACCTCCAAGGGCTATTGTGGGGATTAAATGAGATAATTCCCATGAAATGCTTAGCACTGTAATTGAAACATAAGTTTACCTTTTTAATAAAAACACAGCAAAGAAAAAAGTATTGAAATTATGACTCATTTTAAACTTCTTTTTGTACTTTTCACTATTTTTTGAAATGTTTCTATAATAAATATGTGAGGTGAAGACAGAAATGAAAGGATACGATCACTCAGAACTTCTGGTTTGTATAAAGCATCAGATATGTAAGACTTTTTTTTTTTTTTGCTTCTTGGTCCATTTCTTTGACTCTTTGAATGTGGCTATTATCTCTGTCTTCCACGCCACCCCCACTTTTTAGTTAAGAGTTAAGTGAGCTTTTGAAGCTATTACAAGAACAAGAACAACAACCTAGTTCATCCACATGGCTTGGAGTTTCTCATTCCTTCAAAAGAACAGACACATCTATTTAGTGGCTAGGAGTACCTTGAGCTGAAACCATTATCACTGTAACTACATTCGACCTGTCTCAGGTATATATTATCACTAAGGAAACCGGGCTTCTTGATGGAATTTACAAATTGAATATTCAAAGAAGGGTTCTGTTGCTTTTTAAATAGGGGCATCAAAAAGTAAACTAAGATGTATGGTTGGAGGCAGGGGAAAGGGCAGAGGTCACCAGGAAAGTTGGTTGTCAAGCCTAATCTTAGGGCCACGTCAAGGAATAATTATGCGAAAATGAGCCCTAAGATGCAAACACTTCAGCATGGCTCTTCCTGGACAAAGCTGAGAGGAGGTCCTACCACCATTTCTCTTACTCTCCTGGCCTGTAGTCCTTCCTTTCTGTTTGCTTCTCCAAGTGTTAGCTTGCTTATTCCTAATGTTTGCTCCTAGCTGACTCTCACCTGTCCTTGGTAAGGTCCTTGGCTGTACATTAGGAAACTGCTGGGGAACTGAACAAAATTTGGGGGAAGGGAGTGTCTGTGCCCTACCTAAGATCTGTTAAACTAGAGTCTCTTCTTGGTGGATCCTGGGCATTGCTTTCTTCTCCTCCTCCTCCTTACTCTTACTCTTACTCTTATTCTTATTCTTATTCTTATTCTTATTCTCCTCCTCCTTCTCCATCTGAAGCCTTCCAAATGATTCTAATGTGCAGCCATAATTGAGAGTCAATACTGATCATGAAAGTGACTCCTCCCAGGACGAGTTTGCTTCTCTTGAAGATCTGGAAGACCAGAAACCTGTTCATACCCAAATAAGTATAATAATATCAATAATGTCATAATAATATAATTTATATTAATAGTGAATATTCATTGAGCTTTTAATGTGTTAGTTAAATCTCAATGAGGCTGAGTACAGTGGCTCAAGTCTATAATCCCAGCACTTTGGGAGGCAGAGGCCAGAGGATTGTCAGAACCCAGGGGTTCAAGACCAGCCTGGACAACTTGGTGAGACCTCATTTCTACAAATAAATCTAAAAATTAACTGGGCATGGTAGTTCCAGTTACTTGGAAGGCTGAAGCGGAAGGATTGCCTGAGCCCAGCAGGTTGAGGCTGTAGTGGCCGTGAGCGTGCTACTGCACTCCAGCCTGGGCGACAGAGTGAGATTCCGACTCAAAAAAGAAAAAAAAAAAAAAATCTCAATGACTCCATGAAATAATTACTATTATTACTAATATACACCTTTTATAATCTGAGAGTATATGAAATGAGGAATCCAAGGTACCAAAAATTTACATAATTTGCCAAACAAGTGAATGCTTAAGCTGAGATTCAAACACGGGTAGTCTAGCATTAGAGTTCACACTCCTCATTACTACACCTGAATTGCCCACCTGCAATGCTGAAATCACAGAAGGTAATGATAATTGTAGACATGATGTCTGCATTTTATCTCCTCCTTGTTAGACTGAGCCCTTTATACTCCAGTGACCCACACCTTAAAGGTAGGATATAGCTTATATATGCACCTTATCTGATATAAACTAACCAAAAGACTCAATTATCCTCTTTTTAAGCAATGTAAATTATTAACCAGCTTTCCATGATTCCTTTGAAATCTCATTCACAGAATAAATCTGCGGCATGAATTAGTATAAGTTTTCTATAATTGCTCATCAATCAGTATGTGATATAAGATAAAGCAATAAGAGTTTCTCCCACCCCCCAAAAGAATGGTCTTTCATTGTGACAAATTATTCTTGGCAATGTAATCAGCCAGTTGGGTTATTGAAACAGATGGGAAATGTTTCTTCCAAAATTTTAGAACTAAAATGATTCTTATTCTGTTGGTGATAAATGTCAATTAAGATAATTCTCCCTTCACAGGAAAGATTAAGAAAAAGCTAGTTTAAGAAAATACCAATTCTGATTGCCAGGGGAAATTTGTTTCTGCAGTAAAACAAGCAAAACAAATAAAATCCATTAAAACTAGGAACAAATTTTCTTCTGAAGTCAAGTTCACATCTGGAGATTTTTATCAGCTTTATTGGAAAACTACAGTTACCTATATTTTTAGCATAACAAAAATATTCTTCTTTTTTATTTTTGAATTTGATCTAAAATATTACTTTAGCTAACTCTGGTGCAGCTCCTATATAGCTGGAAAGTGCTCTCTGTGTTGATGAAGTTGCAAAGATTTTAGATATTAAGGCCATCAATCAACTTGATCCTCCTAAATAATGTTAGTAGAATATGTCTAATGTCCATCACCACTGATTTGACCAACAAGCAAAGAGATGACAGAAGCAGCAATATTTAAAAACCTTTGGTAAGCACATTGTGTTTATTAATCCTCTTCAAAAAGATGAACTTAAGTTGCATTTAATGACTATTACTTATGCTAGGCATTTTTGTCAAAGTTGTTTTTAACTGTGATGTCAGGAAACAGAAATATTAAATAGCATGGATTTAACAGGAACTTATAATGATGGAATACTCACCTATGTAAAAGTTAAAATTCAGATAATTGAAATGTTCTTTCTAATCTCAAGATATCTTTTGGTCCTACGAGAGTTTCCATGCTAAATTTTGATTTCTTAAAAAGTCATTAATTAATTTGAACAAAAATCCATTATTTTATGAGTAAACTGCCTTTTTAAAGGAGAAGGGCAAGGAACTACTGACATCCAACCCCATAAATCTAAGACTAACATACTGAAATTTTAACCCACATTGAAAACATTCACTTTTTTTCACACACAAAAAAACTTTTCTTAATTATTTCTTACTCTGGGCGTATAGTAGCTTATTTTTTGTCTTTTAAAACAGGAAAAATAGATAAATACTGTATTAAATTATTATTGTTGTTGTTATTAAGTCATGGATAGTAAAGATGGGAGCTTGGAGGACTAAAAACTGTTATCACAAATGGTTAGATTTAACATACAGAGGCATAGACTGAAGTGATTATAAGTATCCTGCCTAGGACATACATTTAAATTCTAGGCTCAACAGAAAATATGTCAGCTCTCTTTTGACAGAAAAATCTTTGTCACAGTTCCTAGGTAATGACAATGGTGAAACCTATCCAAGATGTTGAAATTTGTGGGATCTCAGGGTTAAGAGGAAGAATCTTAGCAGGCTCAGCTATACATGGCTTTGAAACACAGATGTTCTATGAGTTAATTGGACATTGCAGTTATCCCATGTATCAATTGACCACATATGGGATGAACTGATTAGGTCTGGGTAGGACTCATCTCAGAATAATAGGAAGGGTGACATTTAGGGACACTTACTTCCTAGATCAATTTAACTAACCCCCCTAGGCTGAGAGACTGAGGCTACTCGAATACTTCTTGTCTGGCATTTGGGTCAGGACTGAGTCTATAGGTGGGAGAGTTGAGTGAGAAGATTGAGGCCTGGGCACTATAGTGCTGATGAGTACATTCTATGAATGAAGGCCATTGGAATGGCTCCACATACATGCTATGTTGATAAATTGTATTAAAGTATTTTGCTTTCTTTCTTTCTGGTACCCCATTGAGAATAAAAATTTGGACCGAATGACTCTATCGAACAACAGAAAACTGAACCAGGTCTGAAAGTGGCCCAGACAGTTCTTCAACAAGGCTGGGCACAATGGTCAGACTTCAGTGTATTCTGCTTCACAGAATTAAGATAGTTCAGGGTTTCATGAGTCAACCTTAGAAAGCACCACGATAATCATCCTGGGAGTCAGCATGATAAGCACACAAGGATTGGTTGGCTGGAGCAGTGGGAGCCTGCTTTCCCTCTGCTGACTGTCAATGTCTATTATGGCCCTCAAGGCAAGATTTTCTCAAAGCCGTACCTCAGAACTTTCCTTATACCTTTCTCCTATGATTCTTGAACCTCTTTATCTAGATGTTGTCTACAAGTAACTGGAAATACATTATCAAACAAGCTAGTAGATCTGCATATATTCATTTCCCTCCTTTTTCTATAATTTCTTCACCTGAGCCTCTGTCTTTCTCTGTTGGCTCTGGTGTCTGACCTTGGACACAAGTTGGGAATGGCATTGCTGTCTCAGTGAAAGACTAAAGGAATAGTCAGTCTTCTATTTATTAACAAGCCTTTGCTTTATGTCTGGATAAGCGTCTCACTAATCAGAATTATTGGCATGTTAAGGCAAAAGAACAAATGCTTATTGAGTGCCTACAGATAGAGGCTAATGCTGGTTTGATGATATTATGGCCTGAGGTTAAGGAATGCCAAAATTCTTACCTCAACATACAGCCACCCTTCCCCTTGAGTTAACCTAGATGAGAAAGATATATGTACAAGGGAGAATGGAAAATACAAAATCAAAGTACCACTTTATTATTACCTGAACTTGTGCCCTAAACTTCACTGCAGAATATGCTGCAGAATATACTGGCAAATGGACCAGATTAAGGATTTAGAGACAAGGTTCAAGGGGCAGGACAGCAGATGAAAAAGGAAATATCTCCTTCTAAGCACAAACCAAACCCTCCATGGCAACTGAGACAACAAAGTGATGAGAGAATATAGGCATGCTTGATCAAAGAGGAAACAGAGATGATAACCTTTCCCTCTTGCCTTCTCACGAGGAAATGGCCCTCCTATTATTGATCTGGCTACTTGATTAGAGAAGAAGGTGGGGAAAAGGACTTCCACATCCACATATACAATTTTTAAAAACACACAGTGATCCTGAACACTAGTATGAATACCCAATCAATGTCCTGGAATCTGACCAATCAATTTACAATTTCTGATTTTTAAAAGGAAATTGAGAAGTGTGTCAAACCCTCAGAAATCCATACCCTACTGTGCCAAGCTTCTTTTTGTGTATTACTTTATATCATCTTTGGACCTCTTCTCTATCTATCTTCACTCTTTTTTTTTTTTTTTTTTTGAGTTGGAATCTCACTGTTGCCCAGGCTGAAATGCCAGTGGCACAGTCACAACCACTGCAGCCTCGACCTGTTAGGCTCAGGTGATCCTTCTGCCTCAGCCTTCCAAGTAGCTGAAACTACAGTCATGCACTACCACACCTGGCTAATTTTTTGATTTATTGTAGAGATGAGGTCTCACCAAGTTGCCCAGGCTGGTCTCGAATCCCTAGTTTCAGGCAGTCCTCTCACCTCTGCCTTCTGAAGTGCTGGGATTACAGGCTTGACCCAACGCGCCTGTCCTATCTTCATTCTTGAGTGATTTCTTCCAGTGTCATCATTTGAAATACTTTAAATAAATCTATATACTAGTAATTCTCAGATTTATATCTCAATCCTTGATTGTTCTCCTAATGCCCAACCTCTAATGTCCAGCTGCTTATTGAATATCTTCACCTAGATTTCTAATAGGTGTCTCAGATTTGTCATGTTCAAAAATGAAGCTCTAATCTTTCCTCATGAACATTCATCTTTCACAGTTTTCCTCATCACAGTAAATGGAAATTCCACCCTTCCAATTACTCAAGCCAAAAACTTTGGAGTTATCCCGGAATCCTCTCTTTCTTACACCCCACATTCAATCAAGCAGCATATTCTGATGCCTCTATCCTCAAAATATATTCAGAAGTTGGCTACTTTTCTTCACCTCTACAATTACTACTTTGGTTCAAACCACTGTTAGCTCTTACTCAGATATTGTCATAGCCTCCTGTCTTGTGCTTCTGCCTCCACCTTTGCTCTCCCTTCAGCAGAGGTCCCCAACCTCCAGGCCACAGAACGGTATTAGTCCATGGCCGGTTAGGAATTGGGTCACACAGCAGGAGGTGAGTGGCAGTGAGCTAGCCAGACTTTGTCTGTATTTATAGCTGCTCCCCATCACTTGCATTACTGCCTGAGATCCACCTTCTGTCAGATGAGTGGCAGCATTAGATTCTCACAGGAGTGTCAACCTTATTGTAAACTGTACATGCGAGGGATCTAAGGTGGGCACTCCTCATGAGAATCGAAAGCCTGATGGTCTGGGGTGGAGCTGAGGCAGTGATGCTAGCACTGGAGAGTGGCAGCATATACAGATTAACATTAACTGTGAGGTTTGACTGCACAGAGACCATAATAAATCAATTGCTTGCAGATTCATATCAAAACCTTTTCAGTGAGTGGCAAATGAGTTGAGGTACTTCAATTGTATAGCTGCATCTGGTGGCAGGCTTTAAGTCAGAATCCAATACTTATTTTAGTCCATGCGTGGCCTGCCTACTATTTTATTTATGACTTCCACCCATGCCTTTTTAAAAAAAATAATGAATTGTATACTTATTTCATTGTATATTACAATGTAATAATAATATAAATAAAGTGCACAATAAATGTTACGCACTTGAATCATTCCTAAACCATCCCTCTCCTCCCCACTCCCCCAGTTCATGGAAAAATTGTCTTCCACAAAACCAATCCCTGATGCCAAAAAGATTGGGGACCACTGCCCTCTAGTATAATCTTAATGAAAAGTCTCTACATTGACCTAAAAGACCCTGTGCCATCTACCTCCACCCTCACCTTTTCTGACTTCATCTAATGCTATGCTATTCTTCAATTTGCTTTGCTTCAAGCCCTCTTGCCTTCTTCTCAAACATGTCATACACACTCCCAGCTCACAGTTTTGGCACTTGATGATCTTTTGATCTAAGACTCTCTTCCTTTAACTGTCTGATTTGTTCACCCTTCTCCTCCTTTGGATTTCTGCTCAAATGCCATTTTATCAGTGGCACTTCCTTGACTACTTTTTTTAAAACCACAATTCCCACTTGTTCCTGCTCTCCCTATTTCTCCTTCTCAATTCCTTCTTCTTTTTAGCACTTTCCAATTTATGACACTCTTTATATCTTAATTGTTTATTATTTCTTCTCATTAGAGCAAGGAAGAGTGAAGAAAGTTGAAGTTCAGATTTATTATCTTGACCAAGTTTACATACCTAGGAGAACCCCAGATCTTCTAACCCCAAATCATTCCAGTTCACCATGTTTTGGTTGTAAGGATGGGTACTGTTCTTTAGCAAAATACTCTCAATGAGGTTTAAACATTAATGTATGTAGTAAATCTACAAAGCCTACTAGCAAAGAACACATTTCCTAGGAAACAGTGTTTTTTCTGCTTTTCAATACTTACTTCTTTTTTCTTTTTTAAAATTTAGGTATTACATACATATAGTATAGTATTCAAATCTGAAATATGTAGTTCAATGAATTTTTATATTTGTACACTTCTGTGTAACCAACTCTCAGATCAAGTTATAGAACATTTCCAACACTCTGGAACTCCCTTCCAGTAGTTAGCCCACTCTGAGGTTACCATAATTTTGATGTCTATCTAACTTAAGCCAGCTCAGGTAATGGAGTTATTATATTATTTATTCAAATATTTCTTCAAGATAGCATCTCATGGAAACCTATTAAAGGGAATCACAGAGACTGGAATTGAAACTCAATGGCCATCTTGAATCCCAGGCAGCTCTAGAATGCTCAGCAACAGGAGTTTATAAATCTTCACTCTACTTCATAGTTAGCAATGTCTCAACAAAATCTCCATATGTCTGCTTGTCTCTGTCTAATCACTAGGAGAGAGAAATCTCTTCATTTTCTAGTCTATCATTCTCTGTGTCATAGTTGCTACTAATCCATAATTTCTTCTTACTCATCATTTTGACATTCTGAGTTACTAAGCCTTTTATGCCCCTCCCTTATTTAATGGTCTCACTTTTTCTGCAGAGATCTTTAGCCTTGGTTCTTATTTTTTTTTTTTTGAGTTGGAGTCTCACTCTGTCACCCAGACTGGAGTGCAGTGGCCGCTCCTGGCCACCACAGCCTCGACCTGCTGGGCTCTGGCAATCCTTCTGCCTCAGCCTTCCAAGTAGCTGGAATGACAGGCGCGCGCTACCACGCCCGGCTAATTTTTTTATTTATTGTAGAGATGAGGTCTCGCTTGCCCAGGCGGGTCTCGAACCCGCGGGCTCAGGCAATCCACTCACCTCAGCCTCCCAAAGGCGCGGGATTACAGGCTGA
>CAUYQG010121842.1:0-11673 GCA_963574415.1 Tarsius wallacei | reverse complement strand
TTTTTTATAGATCTGGTTAATTCCATGTTCTGGTCTTCAAGATCTGAGATTCTTTCTTCAGCTAGATTAATTCTGCTTTCCATGCTTGTCATCTTGTTATTTATTTCCTGGATGAAATTTTTTATTGCCAAAATCTCTGTTATAAGTTCTTTCAGTGTTGCAGCATGTCTTTCTTGAGTCTTATCCACTCTTTCCATCTATTCCCTAATCCCCGCCAGTCATTGGTGACTTCCATTGTTTGGGCACCAACGTCTGATTTTTCAGGAGTTTTGTCTTTGGTACACTTGAAATTCCCTGAGGTCTTCCTTTGGTTTTTCCTCATTTGTGACAGATCTCTTGTTTTTCTCTTTAGTTCTGTTATTCAGTGTCAGTGGGAGAGACTTTCCCTTCTGATGTTTGCTCAGTCCTGCATTCTTCCCTAATCCAGGCTCTGGATTTGTTCTATTTTGAAATAGGACGGTGGATGGGAAGTTTTGCTGTCTCTTATAGTTTTTGAAATTCAAATAAAGTAGGGGATGAGGCACTAGAATTCACAAACTATTTGCAAATTACAACATTCACTTATTGTGGTATGTGTTCCCTGAGACCCCCTCCCCACCACCACTCTATATGATGATGCAAAGCAGAAACCAATGCAAAAAGCAATTGAACACACACACACATACCCCCAAACAAACTGCAATAACAACAAAATGAAACAAAACAAACAACAACAACAAAAAGCCATGAAAACTAAACACACACACACATGCCTAACACAAAGTGAATAGAGGAGAAAAACAGAAAGACTGGAGGGGAAAAAAAAGGAATTCAGGTTGAACCCTCACACATATACTGAAACACACCTTAAACTATAAAAAAATGAAAATAAAAACACCCAGAAGAACAAAAGAACAAAAACAAACCAACAACAACAACAAAATTGAAAGATGAACACACAATCATTCACATACACACATAAACAGAAAATGACAAATAAAAGAAGAAAGAAATAGAAAAAGAAAAGAAAAAAATTGTGGGGGGGATGCAGATGAAACCTTCACAGACACATTGAAGCACAAAGGAAAAATATTTTAAAAATAGATGAACTAACAGTCAAAAATTTAAAAAAAAATTTTTTAATTGAAAAATTTTTTTAAAACCTGCCCTCTTGTGGCAGGCTCTGTAATTGTTCCTCTAATCAGGTCTCTCCTGCAGAGCCACCTCTTTCACTCTCTCCTCATTGTCCGGAGCAGGGAAGGAGGAGGGGCAGTGGAGGTGGGTGGGGCTGCAGTCCTCCCCTCCCACTCTGCTATGGTCAAGGAGATCTCCTCCCATGGGGAGGAATGAGATTGTCTCTTCCCCGAGTATGTTCTCACAGGGGGTGCCCTAGCCAGGCCTATCCTGGAATGGAGTTCTCCTATTGCGACTGACATCCAGGCTCCACCTGAATTTGTCCCTCTCAGTTGTGGCCCAGCTGTATGGGTATGATGTTCAGAGGATTGCTGGGGAGGAGGGGGTTTGGGTCAGCCCTGGACTCACCACTGACCTCTTTGGAGTTCTTCCTAATCCTTTTCAAACCACACACTTTGTCCCGCAGCTGGATCATGGTAGGGGGTGGGGTGCCTGGAACTCAGCACTCATCAGGTCCCTCCGAAGTTTGTGCTTTCAGGATATTCCCTCTGGGTCATGATCAATCCCTGAGTAGCTGATCAGCCAGTCACAGAGATCGGGTCTGTTGCTCCATGGTGAGCAAGTCGGAGCACTTTCCTGCCACACCTTCAAGATGGTGATGGGGTACCTCTCTTATCCTCTTTCATTGGACTTTGCCTCTGGACTCCCTCTGCAGCCTCTGCTGCCAGTGCCCTGCCAGGTACTGAAGTGGTGAGGCCAAGCCAGGAGCCAGCAGTCTCTCTCCTGCTGCAATGGTGAGGGAGAGCCTGGGGCGATGGTTTCTCCCCACCACTTTTTCGCAGAAAAACTTTTGTCCATTAAAAAAATGGCCCTCAGCTTCTGTGACCCGGGAAGAGCCAGGGACGAAGCAGAGAAGCTGCAGTGCCAGCTGTTGCACCAGGGGCCTGGCCACTTTCTCACCAGCCCACACTTAGATAGTCTCTCCCAGCATTTTCTTCCCAGGGAGGATTTGTTGATTTTTTTAAAAAGAAAGAAAGAAAAAGAAAACGCCACTCAACTTCTGCATCTCGGGAATCACTAGGGTCCAAGCCCAGCAGCTATGGCACCAGCCGCTGCACCAGGAGAGCCCTGGCTGCTAGCTCCCTAGCCCTCACTCAGTTAGCCACTCACATGCCCACTCACTCACCAGCACGTACACAAAATTTTCCATACACTCACTCACTCACTCACACGGGGACTCATATAGTCTGACTGGGTTGGCTGCCATCTTCCCAAACCTCTTCTGTTATTTTTTGCAACATATCAGTTTTGCAGCTTGGTATGGGGCACTGTTCTCGGAAGGTTAACCTGAAGACTAATTTTCCACAACTCCTACCTTGCAAGAGAGAACTGTTTAATCAACATTGACTACTTACTCTAGCTTCTGTTGATGGCCCCTAAGGGCCCTGACAAACACAGCAAGCTACATCTTAAAGTGCCAACTGCTCCAGGCTAAAGAGCACTGAGAAACAGATCTCCAAGACGGGTGAATTAAAGCTATGCTTTTCAAATTGTCTGTGGTGAAAAACCAGCCTTGTGTTTATCTTCTTAAAAATTCATCACAGATTAACACTAATCCATCAGACCTGCAGATATTGAGAACCAAGACATTGAACTGAACAATGGCAGGCTATTAGAGACCTTCTAAGCATTAATTCTCAATTTCTGAACTTCTTCTATCATAGACAGTAACAAGGAGCTCATGGACCGGCTGCAGGCCCTGGACCACACTTTGAGTAGCACAGGTTCTGAAGGACACGCTGGCCATGAGTTTCTCAGGTACCACTCTGTTCAGTTATGTATATGAGCCTCAAACTGCCTTTTACAAACCAGTGAAAGAATTGTAGACCAGCCATTATGAACTGTATTCAGTTGCTGGTAACCAACTACAAATAGAAATGACTACTGTGCTAAGCGATACAGACTCCCTCCCTAGAGCACCTTGCCTTTCTAATGTGTAGGAAAGGGAGTTGCTGGGGGAACTTACAGGCAGAGGAGCAGCTGAATGTACACAGTCCCCTGAGCTCTCCTTACTCTAGAGACGTGGGCTTGGACCAGGCAGAGCTGGGTGTCCCAGGGAACGTGCAGTGGCCGAAGGACTTTCTTCTGACACTGCTTTGCAGTGTTATAGAGAAGCTGAACACCCAGTTGACTATCTAACAATGGGAGTTTCCTAGTCAAGGAAATGGCCTTGTGAGAAAAGCCTCCTTTTAATGACTAACTCAGACCTACTGAGCTAGATGTTTGGGAAGCTGTAGATGGAGAGAGGGCATGAGCCTTCAGAATTATCTGGATTAGGCTCTCCTCTGTTGTTTAAAAATGATAGAATTTATATATTTCTTTTGTAAAGGATGTCTGGTGGTGGGCAGACCAGGCCTAGCATGACAACTCAATGATGTCTTTAGAGACACAGCTTCCTTTTATCTCTCTGGCAGTTTGTGCTTCAACCACTGCATCTATGTTTCAAGTATGAAGCAAGAGTAAAGGCAAAAAGGGACACAGGTCATGTTTATCCTCTTAAGTTTCCCTATAAGTTTTGTCCAGTGACTGTTTCTTACCCCTCATTTGCCTCCCTGAGTCAAAGACAGCCAGGAAATGTAGTCCTTTAGCTGGGAGTTAGCTGGGAGCATAACTGTTCTATATGAAAGCAGGTTTCTATTACTAAAGAAGAGGGTGGAATGTATACTGGGCAGTTAACTGGTAGCCCCCCCCCCATGCATGTAGCACTGTTTCTGCATTTTTTTGGTAAAATGGGTAAAATATGACAAGTATTCAGAGTCACTGTGTTGTATAACTCCAGGGTACTATGTAGCTGAATTTGCATAATGCAGGGGTCAGATCTGGTCCGTGGCCTGTTAGGAACCAGGCCACAAGCAGGAGGTGACGCATCATCTATATTTACAGCCACTCCCCATCAGTGACATTATTGCCTGAGCTTCACCTCCTGTCAGGTCAGCGGTGGCATTAGATTCTCATAGGAGCGTGAACCCTATTATTAACTGTATGTGAGGGATCTAAGTTGTGTGCTCCTTATGAGAATCTAATGCCTGATGGTCTGAGGTGGAGCTGAGGTAGTGATGCTAGAACTTGGGAGTAGCTGCAAATATGATTAACATTAGCAGTGAGGTTTGACTGCACAGAGACCATGATAAATCAATTGCTTGCAGACTCATATCAAAACCCTATCAGTGTGTGACAAGTGAGTTGATTTACTTCAATTGTATAGCTGCATCTGGTGCGAGGCTTTCAGTCAGAATCCAATACTTATTTTGTCTTCATGTGGTCCGTCCATTATTTAATACTTCCATCCATGCCCCCCCCCCACTCTGACCTCAGTCAGTTTTGGTAAGCCCACAAGCTAACCCTAGCCAAAATGAGTAAAAAACAAAAGAGACTGGAGAGCTACTTTGAAAAGGAGAAAGACTCAATGATGAGCAAGCAGAAGACTCTAGGACTGCCAACAAAAAGAAAGCTGCATTTAAAAGAAAATACCAACAGTCCTACTTAAATTATGGGTTCATTGCAATAGGTGATTCATTCTTCAAGCCTGCTTTGTATAATATGTGGTGACTGGCTATCCAATGAAGTCATGAAACCTTCAAAACTTCTTCTCCATATGGAGACCAAGCATTCTGCATTAAAAGACAAGCTTTTGTAGGTTAAAAAAAATGTGAACATGAAGAACAGAAGCACTTATTGAAGGTCATCACTTCATCAAATGTGTCTGCACTGAGGGCATCATTCTCAGTGGCTAACCACATTGCTTAAGTCAATAAGCCATTTACTATTGGTGAAGAGTTGACCCTGCCTGCGGCTAAAGACATTTTGTCGTGAACTTTTAAGAGAAGCTGTAGTTCGAAAGATGGCACGTGTTCATCTTTTGGCTACCACTATAAGAAAACGAATTGATGAAATAGCAGGAGATATTAAGGCACAATTGTTAGAGAGGATAATTGAGTCACCATGGTACACAATTCAGGTTGAGAAGTCGACTGATGTTGACAAGGCAACAATGCTTCTTTTAAATGTAATATATTTTTCAGG
Source organism: Tarsius wallacei (assembly GCA_963574415.1). Lineage (NCBI taxonomy): Eukaryota > Metazoa > Chordata > Mammalia > Primates > Tarsiidae > Tarsius > Tarsius wallacei. The sequence continues at coordinate 6,477 of CAUYQG010121842.1, read as the reverse complement.
AGGATGTGCATGAGGAAATGCTATGTGCACTTTTGTTGCCAACCGGTACCACAGATACAGAACTATTACATATCAGGAAAACTAAATATATCATTTTGTGTCAGTATATGCACAGATGGAGCAGCTGCCATGACTGGACGGCTTTCTGATTTCACTACTCAGGACAAAGAGGTCGCTTCTGAATGTGAGTCTACACGTTGTGTCATCCATAGAGAAATTCTGGCTAGCTGAAAAATATCACCTGAACTTAACATTTTGCAGGATGTGATTAAAATGGTCAACCACATTAAAGTACACACCCTCAACTCAAATCTGTTCATTCTGCTCTGTGAGAAAATGGACGCAGAGCATACATGTCTTCTCTTATACATAAAAGTGAAATGGTTTTCTAAAGGTAGAATCTACCTGGTAGATCACTGGGCAGAGTTTTTGAATTATGAGAGCTGCTTCAGAGATTTCTTATAGAAAAACTATCACCACTGGCAGCACATTTAAGTGACACAGAATGGGTTGCAAAACTTGCTTGTGTGACATAATTAACCTGTTCAATGAACTCAATCTGTCACTTGAGGGGAGAATGACAACTGTGACTAAGACGGCAGTTAAAGTGGCTACATTTAAAGCCAAACTGGAACGGGGGCAACGAGTGAACATTAGATTTTTGACATTTTTAAAACATTAGCAGAGATTTTGAAAGAAACTGAGCCAGGACCTTGTTTCTCCTAGTTGGTGTATGATCACTTATCTCAGCTTTCAAAAGAGTTTGAGCATTACTTTCCAACCACAAAAGACCCCTGAACTGGGAAGGAATGGATTTATAATTCATTTGTGAATAAGCCAGGTGAATCAACTTTGTACTAGAAGAGGATCAACTGCTTGAGATGGCAAATGATAGTGGCCTTAAAAGTATGTTTGAGACAACTTCGAATCTCCATACATTCTAGATTAAAGTCAAGGTAGAATATCCTGAGATTGCCACAAAAGCACTGAAAAGCCTGCTTCCATTTCTAACATCCTATCTTTGTGAAGCAGGGTTTTCTGCAGTGACAGCAACCAAACCGAGATTACGGAGTAGACTGGACATAAACCACACACTCTGGGTGTCACTGCCTCCCATCACTCACAGATAGAACAAGCTCAGGGCTCCCACTGATTCTGCATTATGGTGAGTTGTATAATTCTTTTCTTTCTTTCTTTTTTTTTGTTTGAGTTGTTGTCTCACTCTGTCGCTGAGGCTGGAGGGCAGTGGCATGCTCACAGCCACCACAGCCTCGACCTGCTGGGCTCAGGTGATCCTTCTGCCTCAGCCTCCCTAGTAGCTGGAAGTACTGGTGAGCACCACCATGCCCAGATAATTATTTCATTATATATTACAACATAATAATCATAGAACTAAAGTGCACAATAAATGTAATGTACTTGAATCATCCCGAAACCATCCTCACCAACCTGGGTATGTGGAAAAATTGTCTTCCACGAAACCAGTGCCTGATGACAAAAAGGTTGGGGACTGCTGATATGATGTACAACCTATATACATAGCTGCCCTGGAAGAAACCATCATCTCTCCAATGTTCTGTCTATAAAGACCTATCATATGAGTGCCTGTTGCTTTCCAGTGCTAATAAAACATTTTTCTCAGTTGATGAATTACGTTTTCCCTCTGTGTGATCATCAGGAAGTTATGAGATATGTTTTGTCAGCCACAGAAATAGCTTCTCCTAACCTAGGCTCTCAGGAATAACTTACCACCTCTCCTAGACATTCAGCTCTGACCTTTTTATACTTGTTTGACAGGTTAGAGTTTTATTGTGTCTTTTATTGTAAGCTTCCTCAGATCTTTTTTTTTAAGGAAGCTTGGTATAAACAATTAAAATCAGGATGGTAATAATTAGGCACAAAGGAAACACAGAAAAAGCTCACAGTAGACTTCCTGTAACCCTCCAGGAAATGATTATAACTGAGGAGTTATTAATAAAAATATAATATATGAAAAATGTCACAAGAGGAACACTTCAGTTTTTACCACTGGCTGGAAAATGTGGTTCAATAAGGCTGGGCCTAGTTAACCAGCAGCCACACTATAATACTCCTGGTGTAAAATGATAGGGACATAGTGAGCACTTGGATTTGAACCAGGGACTTTTTGATCTGCAGTCAAATGCTATACCCCTGAGCTATACTCCCAGACTCATGACTTCTGTTACTAGATATACTTTCATTATCACAGTCATTCCCAAGCTGTATTATAGCCATCCTATCTCCTGCAGAACTGCCTGAGCAGTTCCCAGGCACACAAACCTGCATATCTGTCAAAACCTGCTCCCCTTCTTAAAAGTCTCCCCGCTGATGCCCACCTGAGCCTCCTTATTTCTGGATCACTTCTCACCTCCTTCCTTCATTATTGTTGTTGTTGCTATTATTATTATTACTATTACTGAGGGTGGGTACAAGATCATCTCATATCTAAGATATCTAAGATGCTTTGGGTTTTTTTTCTCCATCTCTCCCTCTCTGTTTTGGTTTCCTTTATCAGGGACCAAGGCCTGCACCATAGCAGAGGCTCTTAGGAGCTTCGGCTTATATCAAGGGGGCATCTGGCCGGTTAAACTATAGACTCAGCTTTTTGGAGAAAGGGGAGTGAACAAGGATAAATCCAGATGTCAGCATAGCTTGAGGGTCCAGGGTTGGGCACTGGAACTACTTGTTCTGGAACTCAAAGAGCCTCTACTTGACAGTAATAAATGTTCCGATATTAAGCCATCATTGTTTGTCTGTTTTAAGTCCTCCTTGTTTATGTTGCACTGTACTATTGGATAAGGTTTTCTGCTATTTTATTTAGGCTGTTCTGAAATGAAATTGGCTTATAGTTTTCTTTTTGGTGCATGCTCTTTTATTTTTATATCAAGATTATGTACATTTCCTAGAATGATTTGGAGTGTTTTGTTTTGTCTTTTTTTTAGAGACAGGATCTCGCTCTGTGTCCCAAGCTGGAGTTCAGTGGTGTAATTGTAACTCATTGTAACTTTGAATGCCTGGGCTCAAATGATCCTCACAACTCCTTTCTAGTGGCTAGGCCTGGCTAATTTTCTTTTGGAAGAGAAGGGATCTTGCTATGTTGTCCAGGTTGGTCTCAAACTCCTAGCCTCAAGCAGTCCTCCAGTCTTGGCCTGGCCAAAGTGCTGGGATTACAGACATGAGCTACCATGCTCAGTTGATTTAGAGATTTTTATAGTTTTCTATGCTCTGGGACATTATATGTAACACAAGACTTTTCTATTCCTAATGAAGGTTTAGAAAATACTTGCCTATAAGCCCTCTGGGTGTGGTGATTTTGTGAAGAAGACCTTCTTAATTCTCTTTTAAATGTTTTCTATCATTATTAGTCTATTTAGGTGCTCTACTTCTTGGGTCACTTTCAGAAATTCATTTTCACTTAGAAAATGGAAAAAAGTTGTACACAGTATTCTCTCATAATTAAAAAATATATTTAAGTATGTCAGACTACTTGAAGATCTGCTTATTTTTGAGGTGGAAATCCAGATTCAACTTCAGTTACCAAAGTTGATAGGAGTAGTTTTTGCTTTACGTATTTTGAACCTCTGTGGCGTATACATATTTAGGATTTTTATGTCTCCTTGGTGTTAATCTTTTTATCATTATGAAGTATTATCCTTTAATGCTGGCAATTTTCCTTGAAGTCTATTTCGTCTATTATATAATATCCTTTCCATCTTTCTTTTGGTTAATGTTTGTATGGCATATCTTTTTTCACTCACATTAAACTATTGATGTCTTTATATTAAAAGTGGTGATTTCGGGAGGCCAGAGGATTGTCTGAGCTCGGGGGTTCGAGACCAGCCCGGGCAACTTGGTGAGACCCCCATCTCTACAGTAAATTAAAAAATAGCTGGGTATGGTGGTGTGCGCCCATGGGTTCCAGCTATTTGGAAGGCTGAGGTGGAAGGATCACCTGAGCACAGCAGGTCAAGGCTGTGGTGGCTGTGAGAATTCCATTGCACTCAAGACTGTGCAATAGAGTGAGACTCCTACACAAACATACACACACACACACACACACACACACACACACGAAAGAAAAGAAAAAAGTGGTGATCTTATAAATGGCATGTAGATTTTTAAATTCAGTCTAACGATTCTAACGTAATTGGCATGTTTAAACCCTGTATATTTGGTGCATTTACATATACCATCTTATTATTTGTTTTATTTGTCATATGTCCTTTGTTCTTTTTTCCCCCTGACTTCTTTTGAATTAACTGCACATTCTTTTATGATTTCATTTTATACTCACCATGGGCTTATTAGCTAATTTCTTTGTTTTTTATATTCTTTAGTGGTTCCTCTAGAGACTACAGTTCATCTTTAACTTATCACATTCTACCTTCAAATAATGTTTTACCACTTCACTGATAGTGTAAGAATCTTACAACAATAGACTTGAATTTACTTCACTTTTGTCCTTTATGTTATCATTATTATAGATTTTGTTTCTATGTATATTATAAGCCCTATAATACATTGCTGTAACTTTTGCATTTTATATATATATATACTTTTTTTTTTTAAGTGTGGAATCACTCTGTCGCCCAGGCTGGAGTGCAGTGGCATGCTCACGACAACCACAGCCTTAACCTATTGGACTCAGAAGATCCTTCCACTTCAACCTTCCAAGTAGCTGAAAAAACAGGCAGGCGCCACCATGCCTGGCTAGTTTTTTTGACTTATTGTAGAGAGGAGGTCTTGCCAAGTTTCCCAGACTGGTCTTGAGCCCTTGGGCTCAGGCAATCCTCTCGCCTCTGTTTCCCAAAGAGCTGGGATTACTGGCATGAGCCACTGCACCCAGCTAAATATCTTTCAAAGAGATTTTAAAATGAGACCTCAAATTATATTTATCTACATATTTACCATTTCTGATACTTTTCATTACTTTATGTAGATACAGCTGGTATCATTTTTCTCTTTGCCTGAAGAACATCCTTTAACATTTCCTGTGGTGTATGTCTATGGGTGATGGATTCTTTCAGCTTTTGTTGGTCTGAAAAGATATTTATTTTACCTTCACTGATGAAAGATATTTTCACTGGGTATAGAACTCATTGGATATAGAATTAATAGTGTTTCATTTTTGCTTCGCTGGATTGCATGATTTCTGATAAGCAATCTGCTTTAATTCTTCTAAGTTTATTTTTCCCACCTCTGGCTGTCTTTAATATTTTCTCTTTATTATTTGCTTTCATAAATTTTATCATCATGTGCTTTGATTTGGTTTTCTTTATGATTCTAATGCTTTGGGCTTATTGAGATTCTTGATTTGTGGATTTTTAGTTTTCATCAAATTTTAAAACCTTTGGATTATCTGTTCAAATTTTTTTTCTGTACTTTTCTTTGTTCTTTTATTCTGGGACTTCCAATACACATATATTAAACTGCTTGATATTGTCCCACAGCTCACTAAATTTGACACTTCTTTTTTTCTGTCTTCTTCCTCTGTATTTCATTTTGGTAATTTATATTGCTATGTTTTTAAGTTTAATAACCTTTTCTTAATAATATCTAATCCATTTATTTATCATTGAAAGTTTTGGGGTCTTTTAAATATATTTTATTTCTCTCTTCATTATGTTTTTATTTAACTTTGTATACTTCAGCATATTTATAAGATTTATGATAGCTATTTTGAAGTTCTTTTCTGCTAACTTTATCATCTCTCTCTTTTCTCCATCTATTTTCCTTATTTTTATTTTTTATTTTTATTATAAAGATGTGGGGTACATTTCAGGGTTAGGTATATAAATATTGATCACGCAGGTACCTTTGTTGATGAGGTATGCCCCTCCCTCCCCTAGCAGCTTCCCTCAACTGCCTATCCCACCCCTACCCTGACAGTTTCCCACTACTGCCAACTGGCTTCTTATAGCATTATAATTGTTCAAGGTCCATTTATGAGTGAGAACATATGGAACTCTTTTTTTTGTTTCTGTGATAAATCACTGAGTATGATCGACTCCAAATCCAACCAAGTTGCTGCATATATTTGTCCTTCTTTATGGCTGCATAATATTCCATTGCATATATATATGTACCACATTTTTTAATCCAGTCCAGCTTCAATGGGCAACACAGTTGGTTCCATGTTTTTGCTATTGTGAATAGAGCTGCAACAAACATACATGTGCAGGTATCTTTTTTGTAGAATGATTTGAGTTGCTCCGGGTATATTCCCAATAGGGGAATTGCTGGGTCATATGAAAGGTCAATTACTAGTTCTTTCAGAAATCACCACACTGTCTTCTTTTTTTTTTTGAGTTGGAGTCTCACTGTCACCCAGACTGGAGTGCAGTGGCCGCTCCCGGCCACCGCAGCCTCGACCTGCTGGGCTCCGGCGATCCTTCCGCCTCAGCCTTCCGAGTATCTGGAACTACAGGTGCGCGCTACCACACCCGGCTAATTTTT
>CAUYQG010121840.1:0-56702 GCA_963574415.1 Tarsius wallacei | reverse complement strand
TGTAAACGAGGTCCTCTGTAGGCAGCTGGTCCCCTGCTGATGCCTCGGTTGACTGGGAAGTTGATGAACTAGCTTAGTACAGATCAGTCAGTATGGTCCAGATCCACAGAAACACCCAACCAACTCGAAGTTTCAGGCAGTTAACAAATGGTTGCTGTGTTACACCACTAAGCTTTGGGGTAGTTGTTGCATAACAAATGTTGTAGACGAGCTCAAACACCTCTTCTGAGCTGCCTGTCTCACAAGGCCAGTGGTCCATGGACATCGCCACTTGGATGTTCTAAATCCAGCATGTCCCAAACTGGCCTTGACGTTCTTCCTCACCCCCTGCCCACATCCACTCCCAATCAGGGCTGCTCCTTCTTCCGTCTTTGTCTTGACAAAGAAACTATCATCTGCTCAGAAACCTGGACAGCATCCCAACCTCCAAACCTTTTCCTATATATCCAGCCCATCACCGAGAGCCGTCAATTCCAGCTTTCACATAGCTCTTCTACCTCTCGACTTCTCTCCACTTTCATTCATTTTAAACCTGTAGCCTGTTCCTCTCGAGTCTCCCTCTGAGGTCAACTCCCCACCTGTACTCTTGCCTTCCCTTCCATCTGTTTCCTATTTAACAGAAAGGATATTTTCCAAATATAGTTTGGGCCATGGGAATCACCTGATTAAATTTCTGTAATGGCTCAAAATCTTTCAAAAAGTCCATCAGCTTCTGCTGGGCTCACAAGCCTTGACTTTAATCGGCATTTAATTGGGAGCCACTGACGATTCTTGAATGGGACTGTGGCAATACCAGGGCTGTGCTTCCAGAGAAGTGATCTGAGAGTTGTGTTAAGTATGGCTTACAGGGGAAATCTTGGATGTAAGAGGAAAAATTAAGAGGGTTTCACGTGGATCCAGTGAGGAAGAGTGGGTCTCAAACAGGACTGGTGGCAATGGGAAGCTTAACTGTTCTCTGAGAGTTTCAGGAGGATGGAACAGATAAAAACTGGAACTTCAAGGGTAGATTGTTCAGGCTCTGTTCTGACCAGGTGTCCAGGGAGGGAAAGGGAGCAGTGACAACCGCCTGTGAACTCAAGCTTGACTAATAGATATGAGTGAAACAAAGTGTGGAGGAGAAGGCAGTGTATGGAGTGAGGAAATGGCTCCTGGACAGCAAGGGACATAGTGCCAGAAAGGTGGTTTGAGGTCACATCCTGTCGTGTCTGATCCCAGCCCCTTCCCTGCAGCTACGAGCTCATGCACATTCCTCCGCCTATCTCTTCTGCGTCTCTGTACTTGCCATGTCTTCTACCCAGTTTCCTGATCTACCTATCAAGGTCACACTTCTATGCTCTTTCTCACATTCTCTCTCTTTTGGCTGTTTGTTTATATAACGAATGTTGATTGAGTGGCCACCATATGTCAGCATCGGGGCTCCCATGGTAACCTGAGCTATCCCAATGACCCCCTACATCTTTCTCTGTAAGTATCCCTTATCCCAACTGCCCATGTTATAATCATTTCCACAGCCAATAATAGTAGATTGCAGTGACAAGTTTGGCGAACTCTTCCAATACACTAGACCTTAGTTCGTCTTTGTCTTTTCCAATACACGCAGTGTATTTTTGTATATCTTTGCATTCCTCAAAGCACGCAGTAACGGCGCAATACATGTTTGATGAGTGAATGAACAATGCTATACAATGTTTAAATAAGTTGGCAAAGATAGCTTTTACTAAAACGATTACACTATTTTCAGTGTCTAGACTTAGGGATGGATGAAGTGGAACTGAGGGTCTCTGAAGTTAATTAGCCAGTGAAAAGAACTAGTCTGAATTTCATTAGAGGAAAGATACACAACCTTGTCCTCATTTTCCTTGTGAAAGTACCTTGATATTTTGGGGTGGTGATCTGTGGTGGACGGTTTAGCCCTCCTGCCTCCAATAGCTACATGTGATATGATTTGAGGTGGGCACCCTAATGCCCCTCAAATCCTCTTCTTCCCGCTGGCTGATGTTTGAGATTTTTTTTTTTTTTTGAGTTGGAGTCTCACTCCGTCGCCCAGACTGGAGTGCAGTGGCCGCTCCCGGCCACCGCAGCCTCGACCCGCTGGGCTCCGGCGATCCTTCTGCCTCAGCCTTCCAAGGAGCTGGAACTACAGGCGCGTGACCACGCCTGGCTGCTTTTTTTGTGATTTATTGTAGAGATGAGGTCTCGCCAAGTTGCCCAGGCGGGCCTCGAACCCGCGGACTCAGGCAATCCACTCACCTCGGCCTCCCAAGGCGCAGGATGACAGGCTGAGCCACCGAGCCCGGCTGATGTTTGAGATTTCACTGTCACAAAAGACTTCATCCTCTCTGTTTCAGGCTATGTTAAATGGCAATGTGCATGGGAGGGCCCACATGGGGAGAATTCAGGAGAAAGGCATAGAAGAAAACACTACAGCTTACAGTTGAATTCAGCATGCTATCTTTGGAAATGTAAATGAGTCTTTTCTTTAGTAACTGAGATGTTTGGAATAGAGAGGGGTGATAGAAGTTGACAATGGGAAAAAGAATTGTTAAAAATTGTCACTCAAATAAATCTCTTATTTCTCCTTGTTTTTCTATGTCCTTCCCTTATTCTTCCTTAGAATCTTTGCGTGAAAATAGTATATAATCAGGTTTTGCCGTGGTCGTTTTCATTTAGAGAGTGGTTGTTGCATAAATTCGCATATGCATCTAGGTCTTACTTTTTGTCCTTCTTTTGGGTAATACAGACTCATTTCAAAAATCAACAAAGCATCTTTTCTGTGGCCTATTCCCCAGACAGTGAAGTGGTTTTATTATAAAGAGCAATTTATTGTAATCACATTCCTTGTCTCAACCTCCTTTAGCGAAGCTCATGGTGGTATGTGCCTCCCTAGTGAACACAAAACACAAATTCCACAAAGGTCAGCTTTTGAGGAATGTCTAGATACACCAAGGGTGTTTACATATGACTTAGGAAAGTAATAACTTAGGAAAGTAATAACTCTTTAGAATGTAAGCAGAATAAAGGAAGAAATTCCTCTCTATTTTTACCCCTTTTGTGTGTTTTGTGTCTAGCACAGTTCCTGATGGATTAAAGGTACTCAATAAATATTTTGAATGAATGAGTGAATGGTGTCACTTTTATTGGCAGCTTTATGGTTTAAAGTCCCCTTTCTGCTCCTTACTCAGCTATGGGATCTGGCATGAGGCCCTTGGGCTCTCGGAAATTCAGTTTCTTCATTTGGCAAATGACTCTTGTGTTCATTTATAAACTCCACGAAGTTAGACACTCGACCTGGTTTGTTCCCTGCTGATTTGTTTCCTGCCTCTCACTGCCCAGCATAATCCCTGGAATACAGGAGGTGATAAAGTAAGTTATCTGTTGAGATAACTCATTTTTGTCCTCCTAGTAGTGTTTGATGAGGACTAAATGAGAATGCCTACATGTAAGTGTTTTTTGGGTTTTTTTGAGTTGGAGTCTCGCTCTGTCACCCAGACTGGAGTGCAGGGGCCGCTCCCGGCCACCGCAGCGTAAGTGTTTTTTTAAGACTTTACGATGAATTCATATGGTGAGGAAGGACTTGTATCAAACTATCCCTCTCGTAGATAAGGATGGGAAATGTTGGAGAGATAGTTAGAAAGCAGTTATTTGAAGACCCTGGAGAGCAAACAAAGACAGGCAGAAGCTGGAGGGGGTGTTATCTTGAAACAGGGAACTACAGGTGGGCAGGGAGAAGGGACACAGCATGTGAGTGGTGGGAGGGAGCTGGGTGGATGTCACACACGGAGAGCAGGTCAGTGTGGCCGGCAGAGAGAGAGAATCTAGCGGATGAGGCTGTGTGGGCTGGGAGGAGACTCCTGGTCTTCATCTCAGGTGCCGTGGAGAGCCACTGAGAATTTAAGCAACCAAGGACCAAGGAGAGTGGCAAGGGCGATTTCTGTTTTGAAAAGATCACCTGGCTGCAGCACGGAGGAGTACACCAAGGCAGTGTTTGTTGAGCCAGCACTGCAGATTTCTATGAAGTTGAGGGCGAAAACAACACTCAGTTTCTATCACACAGTTCCCATAGGCGAGAAGTCTGAGCTTAGCATAGCTGTGCTTTCCACTCGAGCTCTCTTCGGGCTGAAATCCACCTGTTGGCCAGGCCATGTTCTCTTCTGGATTCAGGTATCTTCCAAACTCAGCCAGGTTGTTGGCAGAGTTCAGTTCCTTGTGGTTGTAGGACTGAGTTCTCTCCTTTCTTACGGCTCTTGGTCAGGGTTTTCTCTCAGCTCCCAGCCATGGCAGCCTGCTTTTCCAAAGCCAGCTGGAGAATATTTTCCTAGTCCTCTAGGAAGGAATCTTATCTAATGTGAGGTATTCCTAGGTCCTGCCCAAAGGGAGGGGAGTACAGAGTGTGACCAGCAGGGAGCGGTGAGCCTGGTCAGAATTCTGCCTGCCAGTGTTTCAACATGGAATACATTTAACTATACTAGAAACTTCAGGCACTGCTTTCAGTTTCCAGGACCCAAATCTGCCTCAGAGGTGAGACCACTGACAATGGTGCCCTTTGACACTATATTCTGCTCACTCAGCTCATTGGATCTCCGTCCTGTGTAGGTTGCCCCAACCAAGCAGATACCCTTCCTCTTAGTGATACATTTCCTTGGGGCATTATGGGCTGCAGTCACATCCAGTTGGCTTTGTTGAGGCAAAGCAGCATCATGACAAGAGTTTACTTTTAAAAATGGACTCCTCATCACTTTGGCAAAATTCAGCCTTTGCTTTGCAAAGAAACCATTCTCACTGAATGTCACTGGATTAAAAGTGCTTGTTTTCAATGTGTGTGTGTATACAATTCTAAAAAGTACAATGCTGTGCCAGAAATTGGAGTACTCCAAAAAGTGACCATAGCCAGCTTCTGTGTCTATAATATAATTCCAATAAGGTTTCCTTGAGCCAGCCCAAGGAACTCAAGTTTCTCCACATTTCCTCCCAAAGAGACTTCCCTGCGGAAGTCTTCCTAGCATTCTATTTAATTATGAAACGTCAGGGTTGCTGTTCCTTTGACTTCTGTGGATGTGAGGACAAGTAGAAGAAAATTGACTGTCTTACCTTCCACCTCATCTTCCTTTGACTTGTTTGCTCCTGTTTTTCATTCCATTTATTATTGATGGAGTGCTTATTTTCATAGCTTCTGTGCCTTTTACAAAGCCTCATAAACAACTCTTGCTCCTGGAAGGGTGTTAGAGTGACACTTACCATTAGATCAGTGGCCACTCACTCCTCAGCTGGTTATGCAGCCCCCTGCCCTTGGGTCTCTGTGGGACTTGATCCAGGAGGACGCTAGACGCTGTGTGAGGGGGAGGGATCAGAGAAACAGAAGGAGGTGACCCATAGGAGGGAAAAGCTGCCAGCCAATTTGGGGCATGGGAGGAGGAATGGGGAGATCTCCTCCAGTTATTCAAGCTGTGCGCACCAACCAACCAGGAGAGTGGTGCTATGTTCAAGGTTACAACTCTCCCTTGGCTAGATCAGGGAGGTTAAATCAGAGCTCCTGGGAACCACGATTTGCAAGCTCTTTTGTTTAGCAAAAGGAGAGGGTCTGGCAACTTGCCTTCCCTTGACGTAGAATAACTGGAAATAAGTTTCTTTTTTTCCCTGCTAAGTGAGTAAGGAACAAAGGCGAACAAAGTCATTAGCTGTATACCACCTAGACTTGCCAAAACCATCCATGGCTGTAAATTTTCTGTAATGCCTATGGCCCTCACCCCCCATGGCTACCTTCTAAACAATAGTGTGGTCTGAAACAGCTTGAAAGAAAAGGCACAGAGGTGCTATGTTGACCCTGGCCCTTGGTGCCTCCACAGAGTTGACTGAGGTAAACATGTGGGCCCAAAAGCACTGTTCCATACGTAGGCCATAAATCTCCGCAAGTGCTGCTGGGTCTGGTCTCTGCTCTCTGCTGGAAGCCACCGCTGTGGGGACACTTCCCAACTCTCACTGCTCAGAAGGTCAGAGGCCTCCAGAGCTGCCTCTTCCCTGTGACCCCAACTGCAGCACAAATGGCGCTCTCTTCAGCCAGCGACCTGCCTTCCACTTTCTCACCAATACCTGGAGACTTCTTTCCTAGGGCCGACCGCCAAGTGGCCTGCCAGACCCACATGGACGCCAAGTGGGAACAAACACAGGATGTTATTTTCGTCCTCAGAGGACCAGGTTCACACACCACTGCCAGAAGTGTGGGAGGGAAAGGAAGGACCCCCCCTTCTCTGGCGTCCAGCGTTTGCCCCGATGGGAGCACCATTTTTTTAATGGGAGTGAATAAATTGGTCTGAGGCCCTGGGCTCCCACCCAGGCCTCTGAAGGAAAGATCACAGCCCTGGAAGGTTTGTCAGACCTCAGCTAAGTGTGTGCTTGGTTCACAGGGAAGAGCTGAGGTTCAACATGCCAGGGTTAGTCCTACCCCCATGCCCCAAGGCAAGCAAATCCCAAGCAATATAAAAATGCAAACCTATAAATAAAGTTCTCATTGGCAGCCTGCTGAGTTAGACATAAAAATCCCCTGGGAATGACTTTTCAAGACAAATGATGGAACAGAAGGTCAAAGGAAGCTTCTAAAGGAAAAAGGCAGAGAGGAGAACCCTCTTCAGCAGAAGGTTTTCGTCAATATATCTAGGATTTACGTTTGACCCATTTGACTTCTGGAAGCAGATAGCAAGTTGGAAGAGCACTGGGCTTGGGAGTCAAGGGTCTTGCTTTGTCCTGGTGGTGGGACTGTGGGAAAGTCAGTTTGATCTTTTGGTCAACAAGCACGCATTGAGCACTTCTGCTTGCCTGACATAGAGAGGGAGCGAAAAGATAAAAGAGGGTAAAATCTCTGTCCCATGGAAGTCATGTTCTGGGCAGGGGAACAGACAATAAAAAGGGAGAAAACAACCAAGACACTTTTCGAGGGCAACTAATGTCACACAGAGCTTAAGAACAGCAGCCACATGACAGGACCTTTGAGCACATACCGGGGTGTCAAGAAGAAGTCACCTGCACAAGAGACTCAAGCATCCAGGAAAAGGAAGCGGGAAGTTCAAAACCTCAAGTTGGAAACTAAGGGCTCAACAGATCAAGACTGCTTCCTCATGTGTGCAGGGTATCACTGAGGGCCTGATAAGGAGGACTTGGTCAATTGCACAAGTTCCATACAGGGGCTAAATTCTGGGGCCATCAATTTCCACAACACACACTTCCAGAATGGTTCGATTCTCCTATTGAGCCACTTCTAGCCAAGGCTTCTGTTTTCTCCTTTTACTTTAGTTTAAGAGAGCCCACAAGTACCTGGACCCAATGTCATTCTCTTGATGCTCCCTTAAACCCAAAGAGTAAAGGGAAGGAGTGTGTGTGTGTGTGTATGTGTGTGTATGTGTGTGTGCGTGCATGTGTGCATGCCCACACTCAACCACACACACCTCTGTGAGTGTTACCACAGGTTTACTTTGTGTCATGGGTATATACTACTAATGTACAGAATATCTTTGAGATTCTGTCACTTTAAAGATGGAATCATTGACTTTGGTCCCAGACTGTCTTGCAGCAGATCACCACCTAAGACATTCAGGCTGAGTGTCCATCACTCCTTTATTTAAAGGTCTCCAGGGACAGCTTCCCAGCCTTCTGGACTGGGACCAATTCATCTCCCTGGCAGGAGGCTTTTCCCACATCGAAGGCCCCTCTGAGTACAACTCATTCTCACATCCTTGTCTCTAGACCACTCTGGCAATGGCACCTGCCTGCGTCTTCCCTCGGGAGACTCTCTGAAGCTTCACAGCCAGGCGGGAAAGGACAGCAGGAAGGAGCATTGCGGCGAGCAGAGAGGGAGAGCAGGAAGGGCTGCCCCTGCCAAGACACCAGCAGCCCAGACTCTGCCACCTCTCTCCCGGGTCATCTCCCACGGGTGCATAGGCTCAGCCTCTGAAACGAGCCACAATCAGAACACCAGGTGACTTGTGTGTCCAGCTTTGGCTCTGGGCCCGCCACTCCACCGGTGCCTTCTTACCACAACAATAGGCGGTAGGCATCGTGGTTCCCATTTTGCAAAGGAGGGAGCCAAAGTTGGAAGAAGGAAAATGACTTTCCCCAGGCACTTTGTACAACCGAAATTTGAACTCAGCTCTGATTCTAAAGTCAGTTTAATAACTGAACAATTAAAAGCAATGATTAGCTGTTTGCTATTTAGAAAGGGTCTTATTTTTTCCTTCCAAATCCCGTATGTTGAGAATTTTTGATAAGGAAGAAGGTGTCAATACCAGAAACTGAAGTCTAAAGACAAAGAACTCTAGGATGAGGATGGTAGCTACCATTTATGGGGCATCTCATTAGGGCCAGGACCTTTATCTGCATTATATCTTTTGATGTGCATGACAACCCTGCAAGGCAGATGTTTCTACTCCATTTTAAAGGTAAGGAAATCAAGGCTCCAGTTAATTAGTTCAGTGCGTGCTCTGGAGGGTCAGCCTCTAAAACCACAGCTGCAACATTTATTGCATTAAAGGTCGCTTCAGATGGACATATGTGACCTGTTACATTTCGTCATCGTGGACCAAATGCCACGTACCCAGTCTGTAAAGATTTGCTGATTGTATATTATCTTTTAGAGCCACAAACACAAAGAGAAAAATTAACATGAACTGATAGTGCTAGCTACAAATGAAAGGAACACAAATAACCATATTTCTCAACACTTGATTCTCCCTGAATGATAAAACACAAGGCTTTTAGGGACTACAGTAGCTTGTCATTTTACCTTGACATGAGGAACTACAGCAAAGACATACCAGATCAGGAAGCAGAAGATTTGACTAGAGTCCCAGCTTTGTCATTGACTAACAGTGTGAACACGGGTAAGTTGCAACACTTTGCCAAACTCTGATTTCCTCCTGGGTAAAATTGATGTAATAATGTTACCTCACACTCTTAAATGTGTCATATTATTGCCTAATAATAATATATGATGCTATTGGCCATGACTGTCTCAGAGATTATTACAAAGATCAGGTGATGTCATGTATGTGAAAGCATGTTATTAGCACTAAACAAATGTAAGAGGCATGACTCTTATGAGGATCATGGTGACTTGTAGACGGCATCACTATTATGAGGGTGATGATGACTTTTCATGGTCATTGTCTCACCACTGTCACTCCCAGCAGACTGCCCTGAGAGCCTGTGAAATTGAGGCCCCAGCAGGGTCAGGCTAAGAGCCCTGGACAGTAGCCATCTTTAATGACAGGGCCTCACATGAGACCTATGGGCTGCAATCTTAAACTCATTTCCCTACGAAGTTAAGGGCATCTTCTTGCCGGATAAACACCGTGTAGATGTTTGGGATGGTTTTTAATGCATCTCCCCTCAATTACAATCAAATCATAGCAAATAATTTTCTCTGCTTGTAGCGTGGCCCCCATTTCCTCCCCCTACCTCCCCCCCATTTTTCCCTCCACATGTTGGTCCATCTGTTCTAGGTAGGATGTGCCTGCCTATTGTCAGGGAGCATGTTTACTTAAGCTTTCTGTCACACACGCATGGATCCATCAGAGAATGAAGAATAACCGGGCCCAGAACATAGCACAAGGATTACCAGTGACATTGCAGTCTGTGAACTCATTTATTGTGTGCGATGTTGTGCTTCTCAGACAGATCGTGGATGAGGGGCGGTCGGGCATGTGTGTACCTGCTGTGGGAGCATTCATAGCCTTGGAAGCCAGAGAGATCTGGTTTCAATCCTGACCTTCCACAAGTTAGCTTTGAGATGTAGCTACTTGAGTTTCTTGGTTTCAGTTTCCCCCTTTCTGGGTAATGAAATCAGCTCGTCCCATTGTTCAGAGAATCCAGTGAGATAACAGATGCAGATTGCCTGGCAGTAGTTGCTCTGAATGGATATCTCCCTCCTCTAAATCCACTAAGGTACACTGTCCTTGCTGGAGATATCTACCACTTTCCTCTTCTGAGAAGATAAATCACATATTTTCTCCATTCAGGTCCTCAAAGTATCTGTCGCTATGAGAACACCTGTGGATGTGATCATTATACAACATGGGCATGTATTAAAACATCAAGTCATATCCCACAGATATGTACAATTACAATGTGGTCATTAAAAATAAATAAATGATATTTAAAAGACAGCTGACATTATTATATTGGGTTACAGCTTCCCCTTAGCTCTTCGAATCATTTGACACAAATGATGGTATGTGGCACATTGCAATTGCTGAATGAACAAGACAGAAAAGGTTCAGCCTGTATGGTAAAAGCATTTCCACAAAGGGAATAGATGTATACTTGGCTCTATGGATGGGGAAAGAGAAGCTCCTGGAAGGAGGCTAACAAAAGTGCCATCTATGGATAGGGGATGCTGATTACTTGTTTGAATTTTTTTTAACAATAAACTCAATTTTTTTAAAGGACATGTACGGCAGGAATTGAACATGGGCATTTGCAGAGACTTGCATGGCAGGCATTGGTTTTAAGGGAGATCTAAAGGGGTTTTTCCAGCGTTCCCACCAAATCTCCCCTATGACTAACGTGAAGGAACACAACTTATCGTCAGGGCTTGGCAGATACAGGGGGACAACTCTCAGAGGGTGTAGAGCCCTGCTGGGGACCAGGGTGGTTAGAGTGTCACCCAACGTGAGATGCGTGGCCGTGAAACACCACGCTACCACCACGTTAAAAGACCACTGTCCTCCCACTTCTAAAATGCTGCCAAGGGCTTTGCAGGAGGTGTGGGTCAGATTATTATATCATTCTTTTGCATTTCATCTATCCTTACTGATGTTATAACACAAGGTCGTTGAAAGGGCAGTTTTAAATTTTATTTTCTAAGAAGAGGACTTTTGCTTTAATTCCTCATAAACATTCCATTCCTTTCTCACTCTCTGGCCACTTCGTTCCTACAGGAGGAAATTTAATTCCAAGGACTAGCACCTGCCAAATCCGGGTGGCAGGCGACCTTCCCTGTCTGATCCTTTGATGCATAATTGCAGAACAGTAACCTGGTACAGCTTCACTTTTTTTCCCTTCCTCAATATTTCTCCAACACAAAGTTCTCTGTCCACATTGGTTTTGTTTTGCCATGTGGTATTTCCTGAGATCCCAGGGCCTGTGTTCAGACTGCCTCCTTGGGGAAACACAAAGCTAGGAAGTGGGTGGGACAGAGAGGAGTTTTTCCTCTCCTTCTTGACCACCAGTATGTTTTTTTTCTCTTTCTCTCTCTCTTTAAGACTTAGCAACAGCCGCACTGTGTGAAGTATGGACAATTATACAAGCTGCTGTGCTGTTCTGTTTGACTTCTTGAGACTTTGCAACTAGCTGCAAAGGAAGGACTACCCTCTCCCAGGGTAGCACAAGAAAAATATCCTCATGAAAGTACAAGTCAACTCAATATTTCTCTCTAATATGATCATTTTTCCTCATTACTGAGACAGCCAAAATATACTTTTGGCTACATGAAAAAAAGCATTGATATGTTTCATTGATTATGATTTAAATCTACCTAAGGGACTAGTCAAAGGGAGAGGCAAATGATATCTTGTAGTCCGTAAACTTCAGCAGATGCCGCACAATTTAACCATTTAAAGCTTATTTGTTTAAGTATTTGAAAAATAATTATTCTCGCCTTTCAGAAATGAGAAGGGTATGTTATAGGGCACATAATACAGAACTTGCAGGACATACTGCTTGGGTTGGACGCACTTCCCTGTTACTTCTTGGGCAAATTACTTAATCTCACTATGACTCAGTTTCTTAAGCTGTGAAATGGGATAATAATAGTACCTACCCCCGGGGTTATTGTGACACTCCTATGTAAAGTGCTTTAAAACTGTGCCTGCCTGGCACATAGTAAGTGATCTATAAGAGTTTGCTCTTATCGCTGTTACAGCTATAGAAGACTGCTAAGAGAAGAAAAGACTTTTGTAAAAAAAAAAAAAAAAGGGAAAGGAAAGGAAAAGAAAAGAAAATTATCTGAAATTGCATCTGGAAAGATTTTATAGCATAGCACCAAAAAAGAGTTAGTCATGAGATACTTGGCTTTTGCTGCCTCAAGAGTTTTAGGTTAAGGACAAGACAAGCAGAAAGAAGGATATGCGTAGCAATGTTGTCCGAGATCTTTTTCAGTTAGGCAGAAAACAAAGAGACAAAGAGGCAGGATTGTCAAAGTCTAGAGTTTCATGAAAAATGACACTGGCCAGGTTATGACTTGAGGGCAGTGTACCTAGGACATTAAAACTAAGATATGGGTCAAATAGAGGCACAAGCAACACAGGCAGTAAAAACAAAGGCTTTTTATTTGATAAGGTCGACAACAAGCAATTTCAGCTTAACACCTGTAAGACTAAGTTGTAGCTCTTTTATTCAGCTACCTGAGTCTCCCATTTTTCATGTCTTAATCTCATTGTTGATTTTCTGTCTACTTGTTAAATTAATTATTGAAAGGTGATAATAACTTTCCTACATATATTTTTGAATTTATCTATTTCTCCTTGTTATTTTCTGAGTTTTTGCTTTATTGATTATATATTTGAGTGTTTTGAAATTCTGTTATTAGGCGCATGTGTTCAGGATTGCTGTGTAATTTTGGTGAATGTTTTCCCTTATGTGACATAACTTCTTTACCTTTGGTGTTATTCTTTACTTTGAAATATACTTTGTCTGATTTTAATGTAGATATTCCAAATTTCTTTTGGTTAGTGATAACATGGTACAAAGTTTCCCATCTGGTTATTTTAAATATGCTTGGGTCTTCACATGCATTTATTGACTACTTGCTCCATCTAAAACATTACGCTTGGGCCTGAGATTTTAATAGTAAAGTGGGGAGTGACATAGTCAGCTTTTCACTCCAGAGTGACTATTCCAGCAGTGGATCAGAGAAGGTGATGGAAAGGGACAAAGTTAGGAGACTACTGCGGTAATTTGGGCTAGAAGTTATTGTGTCCTGAAGTGAATTATTACGGCCCGAAGCATTGTTTCCCTCCATGATAGGGAGGGAAAGAAATGGATGGATTACATTTAGGAGGTAGAATTATCATAATTCTCTGCTGAAAGGAAGTGGGAAGTGAAGGAACATAGAGAAGACAAGACAATGGAGTAGAGGATAGTGATGTCTTTAGTGAGATATGGAACGCTGGAAACAACGGATGCATTTAGGAACCTGTTGAGTGTGAGATGGCTATGAGATACCTAAGCAAAGATCAAGTACACGGTTGATAGAGAATTTTGAAATCACATGAGAAGTTTAAGTTGGAGTTGGGAATCCTTCCTCCACAGATCCCATATGAACAAGCAGGGGTAATTAAAACCAACCAGGGAGAATTGTGCAATCTAATCAGCAAGCAGAAGAAGAGAAGAGGCATGAGATGAGAAAAGGAGAGAACTTAGATCAGAAAGAGTGATCAGTAACAAGTGATACTCACAGGTATAAAGCAAAACAAGATGGAAGCAGATTCAGAGGTTAGTTGAGTAATGACTAATAACAAGGCAAAGCTCAGTAAGTTCACATAGTTTCTCTAAAACCCACTTTATGGTTATTTCTTATGGTCTTGTTAGTATTGACCATTAGAGTTTTGTTTATTTTGTGTGAATATTTAATCGGGGACACTTGAGAAATTACTGTGGCAGAGTGGATCAATGGCGTATCCCTGAGACATGTGCTGACGAAGCATTGACTGGCTCCACTGCTTAGACTCAAGATACATTCATTAGCAGCCACACGGATCCCAAGAAGAGCTTCACTAGGCTAAGGGACAGGCCTGGAAGAATCCGCCTTATCTCAGCAGTTCCTCATCTTCCCTGCCCACTCCCTTCCTCTTAACCTGATTCCCTGGGTCTTTCAGTGCCGATCCTCCTTGCCAGCACCTGCACACACAAGCTTGCTGGGGGAGCTTGCGAGTGATCAAGTTCACGCAAAACATAAGGTGGTGTGGGAATGGGGCACAGGGAGACTGAGACGATAGCTGGGGTGTGCACATAAAGGATTGTAAAGTAAACGTATAAGTGTGAGAAAGACACGGCTTATGCTTGTGCTTAGAAAGAGCATTTAGGTAGAAGAGTGAAGGAGGTAGGAAGCGAGAGGAAGGGACAGAGCCTGCTCAGAAAGACTTTTAACAGTCCAGTAAGAGATCATAAGAGCCCATTTTCGACCAGTGGAGATGGGATCATGGATCCTGTGGAGATGGGATCATGGATTTTAAACATATTAAGGAGGTAATGTACAGAACTGGTGCCGATTGACCTGGGTGATAAGGACAAGAGAATGGGGGAAGATGACTCCATAATTTCCTCCTTGGGCCTTTCGCTGAATATTAATGAACCCAATCGCGGAAGAACCATAATTTCTAATATTCCTGTATACTCTTAGAAATGACGCTCCTTCACTGTATGAACCTGTTTTACTCCTAGCTTCTGTAGAAGTCAGCATGGCCATCAGCATACTTTGCAGCTGCAGCCCCTCCAAGGTTGCACAAATCCCTTTCCATCTCATGAAGATGCAGGCATCTTTTATTGGAGGTAATGAGACCAATGCAATGGGAAGCCAACAGAATGCTTTCTAGACTGTATAATCCGCAAAAAACAATGCTTACTGAGTTCATGCTACTTGCACTCAACAATGAGATGCTACTTGACTGACAGTACTATTCATCCCCCTCTGGATAACAGTCTGCTCAGAGCAACAAAAGCTTGCTACAAAATTCATGTTTTGTCACCTCTTCTTAGTCTAGAGCAACATTCAGAAAGATATAGCAAAACTGTATCTCTCACTCTCTGTGTCTCATCTCACATCAGTAGGAAGGTGTGGGCAACCATGTTGCCGGAGACATTGTCATCTTGGAGTTAGCTTTTAAGTTCATACTCAATGTGCAATCTCTCTCATCTAATTCCTCTTGCGCTGTATACCTATCATTTTATTTGATCTGCAAAATATCCCTCAAAGTTAGGAGACACAGGTTATTACTATTATTCCTATTTACAGATTGAATATTGAGGCCCAATGTCAATTAAGTAGTAGGAATGGATTGGGGGTTGGAGCGGAAAAGTGGGGTGTTGGACGTGTTAAGTCTGAGATGTCTTTCCAGATGAAGACAACAAATAGGCAACTGCACACATGGATATGAATTTCTGGATGTAGACTGGAGTTGAGGATACAGATTTGGGAATCATCAGTCTATCAAAGTGGTCAACAAAAAGATATGAACATGCAACTTTGAAATGAAACCATTCAGTGCACTTGTGCTTTCATTTATTTATTTGCTTATTTTCATTTCAATAGCCTTGAGGGTACACATCGTTTTGGTCTGGGCTTTAAGTGTACTTGCCACTCCTACCTGTGTGTATTGTACTTGGTTAGTAATTTTTTTGGTCCCTCCCCCTCTCCAGTGTCCATCATACCATTCTCTACGTCTTTACAGATCTTTAACTCAACTCCCACTTATAAGTGAGAACACGTGGTGCTTGGTTTTCTGTTCCTGAGTTAGCTCACGTAGGATGGTGTACTCCAATTCCGTTCAAGTTACTGCAAAAGATAATTATTTTATTTTTTTGATGGCTGAATAGCATGCAAACTGTGTGTGTGTGTGAATATATATATATATCACATTTTCATTATTCACTAGTCAGTTGGTGGGGTATTTAGGCTGATTCCACATCTTTGCAATTGTGAATCATGCTGCGATGAACATGCAGGTGTCTTTTTTATATAATCACCTCTGTTTCTTAAGGTAGATACCTAGTAGTGCGATTCTTGGATCAAATGGTATATCTACTTTTAGTTGTTAGAGAAATCTCGACACTGCTTTCCACAGAGATTATACTGATATACACGCCCCACTAACAATGTATAAGCATTCCCTTTTTTCCTCATCCATGCCAGCACCTATTGTTTTCTGATTTTCTAAATAATGGCCATTCTGACTGGTATAAAGTGCTATCTTATTGTGGTTCTCATTGGTATTTCCCTGATGATGAGCAATGTTGAGCATTTTTTCATGTTTGTTGGCCATTTGTATATCTTCTTTTGAGCGATGTCTGTTCATGTTGTTTGCCCACTTTTTAATGGGGTTATTTGCTTTTTTCATGCTGATTTGTTTGTGTCCTTTGTAGATTTTAGATATTAGTTCTTTGTCAGATGTATAGTTTGTGAATTTCTGATTCCTTTCTGCAGGTTGCCTGTTTGGTCTGTTGATTATTTCTTTTGTTGTGCAGAAGCTTTTAACTTTAATTAAGTCCCATTTGCTTATTTTTGTTTTCGTTGTATTTGCTTTTGGGGCTTTAGCCATAAATTCTTTGCTTAGGCTGATGTTCATAAGAGTTTTTCCTAGGTTTTCTTCTAGGATTTTTATGGTTTCAGGTCTGACACTTAAGTCTTTAATTCATCTTGAATTAATTTTTGCATATGGAGAGAGATAGGGATCAAGTTTCATTTTTCTGCATTTAGCTATCCAATTTTCCAAGCATCACTTGTTGAATAGGGTGTCCTTTCCCCAGTTTATGTTTGTGTCTGCTTGGTCAAAGATTAGTTGGTTTAAGGTATTTGAATTTATTTCTGCTCCATTGGTCCACGTATCTACTCTTGTACCAGTACCATGCTATTTTGGTTACTACAACCTTGTAGTATAATTTGAAGTTAGGTAATATGACACCTCCAGCTTTGTTGTTTCTGCTTAGGACTGCTTTGGCTATTCTGGCTCTTTTTTGGTTTCATATAAATGTTAGGATTGTTTTTCCTAATTCTGTGAAAAATGACATTGGTAGTCTGATAGGGATTGCCCTGAATCTGTAGATTACTTTGGGTAATGTGGTCATTTTAACAATATTGATTCTTGTAATCCATGAGCATGGGATGTCTCCATTTGTTTGTGTCCTCTGCAGTGTCTTTCATCAGAGTTTTATAGTTCTCCTTGTAGGGGTCTTTCACCTCTTTGGTTAAATATGCTTCCAGTATTTTAGCTTTTTGTAAAAAAGAAAAGCTAAAAAAAGTATTACGGAGTTGTAAATGGAGCTGTATTTTCACTTAAAGTAGAAAACTGGTGGTCTGTGGGCCAGATTCATTACACAGACGTGCTTATGAAAGGGGTGAGATTGGAATCATGTTTTAAAAATTGAGAAACGTCACATAGAAACCTAATTTCCAGCATTTGTTTTAAAAGTAAAAGCTCGGGCATCATGGGTCTATATTCTCACACCTCAGTAACATCAAGGAGTTGAGTCACTTTCCTCACCTTTAAACAGAGTGTTCTCTTTTGGTTTTCCATAGTTGCCAAGTCTCCTTAGTGTATTACCAGCCTGCATCATACTTTATCTTTCTGTCCTGCGGGTTTTTAAATTTGTGATCATCATCCAGGACCCTACTTGGTCAGACTGGCCCAGTTCTACAGTTTAAGTTCTTTCTTAAAGTATACCCTAAGACTAGGCAGCTCCAGGAAACCTTCTCCAGCTACCTGAACCCTCAGAAATGACTCCAACCATTTAGCATCCTGATGTGGTACTTAGAAAACCTGTCTTAGTATGCTAATGATTTCATTTGTATAGTCTATTTTCCTACCTAGACTCAAAGCTATTTGAGAATTGCACTACACTGATTGCATTTTATTAGTGTGCCCGGCATTCGCATAGAGCTTTACAAAGAATTGACATTCAAAAAGTGCTATGTGGTAAATAATTGAACAAGTGTCTGCAACTCACAGATTACAAAACTCCTTACATCCATTTTCTCCTCAAAGAGCCCAAGGTGACCCAGCTCCTAACAGGATAGCCAGTACCCCAGCCAGGATTGAGGAGTTCTATGAAACCTCACTGAACATTCTCTAGAAGCCTGACAATCACCTATGGGCCACAACAAACCTGAATATAGGAGACTCTGCCAATCAAAGGCCAGGGTAACATCAAGAATAAGTTTATTGGAGGTGACAGAGATCACTACTGATTCCCCTGAGAAAAGAAACAACTTGATTCAATTTACTAAAGTCTATGTGCTCTGGACTATGCTGGACCCTAGGGTTACCGCAGAGCTGCATACGTGGTAGTGGCAGCTCTGACTACAAGGAGGTTAAGAGTGGGAGAGAAGCCCTAAAAAACTAATTACAGCATCCTGACTGTTAAGATTATATGCAAGCTATACAAACTATGAAGCAATCACATTTAGCACAATTAAAGATAAGTTTTAAGTTATACATAAAAGTAGAAAACATTTAAAAAGACTTATCAGATCTAAAAATGTCAGACTTCTAAAATATGTCAATAATTGAAATTTAAAGTGCAGTGTTTGTGTATAACAACATACTAAACCCAGATGAAAAGAGAGTTGGCATATCGAAAGATAGAAGAAATTGGATCAGGCGCAGTGGCTCAAGCCTGTAATCCCAGAATTGGGAGGACGAGGTGAGAGGATTGCCTAAGCCCAGGGGTTCGAGACCAGCCTGGGTAACTTGGTGAGACAGCAACTCTACAGAAATCAAAAAATTAACTGGGCAGGGGGGGTGCACGCTTGTAGTTCTAGCTACTTGAAAGGCTGAGATGAAAGGATCCCTGAGCCCAGCAGGTCGGGGCTGCGGTGGCCATGAGTGTGCCACTGCACTCCAGTCTGGGGGACAAAGTGAGACTCCTACTCAAAAAATAAAATAAAATAAAATAAGAAATTAACCAGAATGTAGCACAAGAAACATGAGAGATTAAAATATGAGAAGCTAAGAAGTATGGAGAATAGACCAAGAAGGTCTAACACACATAGAAGCATAGTTCCAAAAAAGAGGAGAGAGAAAAATAGGGTAAAAGCAATATTTATCAAAATAATGTCTGAGACTATTTCAGAACTAATTAAAGATACTATCCCACAGATTTAAGTGGGCCAATTAATTCCAGGTATGAAAAATAGCAAGAAATTCAGTCTTAGACCCATTTGGGTGAAATTGGAGAACTCCAAAAGGTAGAGGATTGTACAAGCAGAAAAAAAGAGCGATAGACTAATATTTGATTTATTAACAACTTTTTAACAGTTACAATGAAAGCCAGAAGGCAACTGGAATTGCATCTTCAATATGCTAATAGAAAATAACACACATCCTATAATCCAATACAGTAATTATTGCTCAAAAACAAAGATAAGATCAAGACAGGTAAACTGACAGTTTCCATTCACAGATACTAAAGAAAACCCAGAAGTTGTATACTGGACAGGAAGTCTAAAATATAAAAAGGAATGATGAAAGAAAGAAAGAAAAAGAGAGAGAGAGAGAGAAAGGGAAAGGAAAGGAAAGAAAGGTAAGTATGGGCCTAATCAAAATAGGATGAAAAGGATGAGGAGGGGAGAAGACAGGAAGAGAAATCGTCCTTGAGGATTCTGAACGGAGTCCTTGGACAAGCTTTGGGCTTGTCCTTGAGGAACCAGTGGTGGCTCTTAGAATAAGAAGAGGATAGCGTCTTCTCCTTTGGTTATAGTTCACAAGGGAAGTGTTTTGTAGGTGGTGGTTGGTAAAATGACTTAAGGACATTCCAAGGAAGATAACCAATTGACTGGAAAGAAAGTTACCTTTCAAGTCGACATCTGTTTTTTTAGGTAGGTCCCGACATTATCGTTTTAAAAAATTCTGTCATACTTCACAGGCTTGCTCTAGCTACTTTGCTTCAGGGAAGGTGGGTCAAAACTACTTGGGTATGTGGGAGGAGAAGCTGGCTGAACTATTTGCAAAATTGGCTTCCTACTCTTCTTTATTTTGCTGTAAAAAAATCATGTCCTTTGCCACACCGTGTTCCTCAGGTGCCACAGCCCACAGCTGGTAGCGCTAATGAAGAGCTGAAGAAAGTTTATGACCAGTCTTGCAGTGCTAGTAAGGAGGGCGTGAAGAAAATGCCATGCCTTTGTGTTGCAGTGTTGTTATTGGCAACGCCCTGGTGCTGTACCCACATTTTATTTGCTTCGGCTCGTATGGGGAGATCAGAGAAAGGGTACAAGGAGGGTTGAGAATTGGAGTCTGTTGAACAAGCTTTGGGCTTGTCCTTTGGTCAGCCTCCAGCTACTTCTCCCCAGCCGAGGTTGAATCATCCAGGGACTCTTGGATGATCCAATGGGTCAAGAAACCAGCACTGGGAAGGGATGCGATTCTCTTCCTAGACTGGTGTGATTGTTTTGAACGATGCTGTCTCCAACTTAAGGATCCTGTAAATCTGTTCATAAAGCAAGTAGCTCCTTTTAAATGTTTTTCAGTTACAGGGAAGATAATAATGAGTCCAAGAAGCACAGAAGGGAGGATTTGGGAAGTAGAAATGTGAATAACTACAGGAGAACAGAGATGAGTCAGCCCTCGAGAGAAGCTTAGATTAAATTAATTAGGAATGCCGGAGGGAAACCATTTGAGAGCGGAGGAAGTAACTCTCTTTGAGAGGGTAGAAGAAGAAAAAACAACAAGCTTGGGGAAGTATTGTTTGAAGTTACAGAATTTAGTTCCTTTTAAACAGGATGTTGCCAAGAATGCTACAGAGATTTTCTTGAGTCCGAAGGAAGCAATTTCCCATTTTCTGCTTAGAAGGGAAAAACTCTCTGCTTAGTAGCAGCTCTACTTGTAATTTCATCTAAACTCTGCTTCTTCTTACAGACTGCCTGGTCTCACGTCTGCCATGAAGTCTCCCAGAAGCCCTTCCTGTGCTTATGCTCCTGACCATGGAAACTACTCAGAGATTCAAATTTGTTTCAAAACACTTTCCTAAAATATTCTGAAAGAAAGTGTTTTATGTCAAAGAAGGTGATGAGATGGATCGATGTTTGTGTTTCAGTTTTTTGGTATAGTAGAGGAAGACTTATTTATTTTAGAAACAAAAGCATTTTTAGTACATTGAAGAAAAATGCTATGTGGGATAAGATTGACCTTTCTCTGAATGCCTGGTCTATGATGTTTGAGCTGACAAATTTACCATGAAGCCAAACTTCTCTGAATTTCTGAGGCCACTTGTGAGCTCAGCTATCAGGACCATAATGTAAGAAATTATGTAAAGATAATGAGCCCTTATTTCTTTGGCTTTCTTCCAAAACGACTACAATAAATTTGAAAGAAAAGGTTGTAAAAGACAAGGGAGATGGCTGAGTTGGCAGGACACCAAGATGCATGGCCGGGGTGTACTGAACACTAAGGTTAAGACACAAAGAACATTAGAAAAAACAATGGGCTGAGTTTTAAATTTAGAGCAAATCATTTTCTAATTTGGTTCTGTGGATCAAAGAAAAAGGTATTATTCTGCCTGCCCACGCTATGGTTGGGTCAAATGAGTTCTAAACTCCACAAAAAGGATAAAGCTTCAGGTTTGAGTTTCCTGGGTCATTTTGAAGTCCACAAATGAGGGAGGAATGAGCTTTGAGTTCCCAGACCCAGACCTCCTAGCTTAGAGGCAATGGTGGCGCATCATTCCTGGCAAAGTGCATAAACCACTGTGGACTCACAGCCCATCTCTATCTGCCTTCTCACCTCTGCAAAATTCCCAGAAGAACCCATGGCTGACAGCTGCCCTTGACAAGGCAAGGATGAGGAGTGTCACTGACCAGTGACATCTTTGCTGTATTCATTGGCACATGACATCTTCCCAGACATTATTCACTCTGACTTGGCTTTGGCTATTGGCTTCTTACTTTGTAAGTAGCCACTGAATTGCCTTTGAAAACCAAATCAAACTGGACAAGCTCTTATATAGTCTTTCCTGCTGATTACATGAAATAGGAAATAGAATTCACATCTCAAGTCATATCAATTTTTTTTTTTGAGTTGGAGTCTCACTCTGTCACCCAGACTGGAGTGCAGTGGCCGCTCCTGGCCACTGCAACCTCGACCTGCTGGGCTCTGGTGATCCTTCCGCCTCAGTCTTCCGAGTAGCTGGAACTACAGGCGCGCACTACCACACCCGGCTAATTTTTATTTATTTATTGTAGAGATGAGGTCTCACCAAGTTGCCCAGGCGGGTCTCGAACCCGCGGGCTCAGGCAATCCACTCACCTCAGCCTCCCAAAGCGCGGGATTACAGGCTGAGCCACCGAGCCCGGCGTCATATCTATTTTTAAATGCATAAAGAGTTGTTCTTAGTTCCTACCATGTGCTAGGGACTATACTGAGTACTGGTGCTCCTATCTGGACTAATGTTTATGCATTAATTCAACCAGTATTTACTGAATACCTTTCATGTGTCAGATACTCTTTTAGGCACTGGACATATAGCAGTAGCAAACAAACAACACCCCCAACAAACTAAGTCCTTGTCCTCAAGGAACTTATTTGAGAAGAGTGAGACAGACAACAAACAAATGAATATATCATATGTTAGGTGGCTAGATGTCCATCAATAGATGAATAGATAAAGAAAATGTGATATATTTATACACAATTAAATACTATCCAGTCATAAAAGAATGAAAACCTGTCATTTACAGCTACATGGATAAGCATGGAAGACATTATGTTAAGTGAACTAAGTTAGGTGTGAAAGATAAATACTGCATATCTTCACCCATAGTGGTCATTAGAGACTGGAAAGTGTGGGGGCAGGGAGGGTAGGGAGAGCTTGGTTATGCATACAAAATTTCAGCTAAATAGGAGGAATGAGTTCTGGTGTTCCATAGCACTATAGGGTGAATACAGTAAACAATAATTGAGTATATATTTTCAAAAAAGCTAGAAGAGGGAAATTTGAATGTTCACAACACAAAGAAACATCGGTTTCCTCTTGCAAGTAATATCCACGTTAGAGGTGGTGGAGATGCTAATTCACCTGATTTAATCGTCATACATTGTAATGTTATATAAAAATATAAGCTAAACTATCCCATAAATATGTACAATTTTGACATATTCAGCTAAGAATAGAAAGAAAAAACAATAAGTCAGATGGCGATGAGTGACAAAGAAAATAATGCGTAAAGGACACGGAGAGTAAGAGAAGCATAGAGTAAATGTAGAACACATGCCCAGTTCCCCCTCCTCTGCTGATGACTGTCTTCTGACTGGGTGAATGGTCCCTGGCCAAGGACGTCTGTGTTCAGTTGAAATGCCCTTGGAGATATACGTATCTGCAAACTCAAGACAGTTCCCAAGGAAAAACATCTTTGCTTCCTCTTCTTGGCACAAAATGCATCTCCCTTTCCCACGTTGGGGGTAAATAATCTCTCCTTACACTTATTGGGGTGCAGGAAATTTTATGCTGACCAGCTGCCATCGGTTCCCTCTTGCAAGTAATATTAAACCCATACCTTTACCAACCTGTTCTCCGGGCAATTTCTTCAGAATAGATAAACATTATGTAAGTACCCTGTCTGATTGGGGGCTACTGTGATACAGGGAGTTTGGAGGAAGTCTCTCTGAGAGAGTAGAATTTGGGAGAAGACATCTGAGCCGAGACCTGAAGGAGGTGAAAGAACAAGCAATGCAGGTATTGGTGGAAAGGGACTTCCTGGCAGAGTGACAGGAAGTGAAGAGGCCGTGGACGCAGACTCCTACTTGCCATGTTGCATGGTGACCAGGGTGGTCAGTGTGGTTGGAGCAGAGGAGCCGAGGGAGAAGAGGCCAAGATGCAACCCGAGGTGACTGGGGCCAGCTTTTGTAGGGCCCCGCGAGGACGTGAGCTGTGTTGATTGGATCAGAAGGCAGCTGTGATGTGGCTCAGAGTTAGGGAGGTCCCCACAGTGACTGTGTGGGTATTGGTGCTGTGGGCAGCAGGGCATCTGTTACAGGGCCATTGCAACGTCTGTTTGTTCCACAAGAATATCGTGCAGTTCTAGGCTAAGAATTGTGAGGCTGAAGGAAGTAGCATGCGGTAGGATGATTAGACCTACTTTTGCTTCCTTCCCTTTGCCTACAGAGTAACAGACATTTCTCTAACCGCACTTAGAGAGAGAATAACCAAGTGATTAAGAACACTGGCGTTTTGGTTGAATTAACTCCTATCTGTCTGTTTTTGCTGTTGTGGCCTGTGCTTTTGGGGTCTTCATCATAAATTCTCTGCTTAGACCAATGTCCAGAAAAGTCTTTCCGAGATTTTCTTCCAGCGTTTTTATAGTTTGGGGTCTTACGTCTAAGTCTTTAGTACATCTTGAGCTGATTTTTGTATATGGTGAGAGGCAGGGGTCCAGTTTCATTCTTTTGCATATGGCCATCCAATCGTCCTAGCACCGTTTATTGAAACAGGTGGCCTTTTTCCAATGTATATTCTTGTCCACTTTGTCAAAAATTGATTGTAAATATGTGACTTTATTTCTGAGTTCTTTATTCCATTCCATTGATCTATGACCTGCTTTTATACCAGTGCCAGTCTGTTTTGGTTACTACAGCTATGTGATATAATTTGAAGTCAGGTAATGTGTTGCCTCCAGCTTTGTATGTTATTCAAACCCTAAAAGCATTGACTTGGACATCCTAAAATCCCTGACTTGACACTTGTACAATCTATGCATGTAACAAAATTGCTCGTGTACCCCATAAATTTATATAGATAATAATAATAAAGAATACAGGCCTTGGGGTTTGACAGCTGGTTTCAATTCCAGTTGCAATACTCAGGTAAGTGACCTGGAACAATTTTTTTTTTAATCACTATGTCTCCATTTTCTCTTCTGTAGAATGGGGGTTGAAATAGTCTGTACATAATAGGGTTGTCCTAAGGGATTAAACACGGTCCAACGTGTGCAGCGCTTATCAGAATGCCAGGCCCACAGAGTTAAGAGAAGAATCACAGAAGGTAGAAAATGAGAGTGGTCTCTGTGAACAGTTGTGGCCATGCAACGGTTCGTTGTTAATTCTATAGGATATGAATAAACATGTGCTACATTTGACAATATAGGCTGTGATGAGTGCTAGAGTTCATTCTGCAGAGGGGATCTGGAGGCAAACTTTGCACATTTCATGACCTCAGGCTCCACTTTGCACAGTCATTTTCCATCAGTCCAGTGGACAGGGTCAGTCACAGGGGTGTGAAGGCTGGCCTTGACCTTTGACAGATGAACCTGGCCAGGGATTTTGTCCAGCAGAAACTGAGGGGCTGAGTGTCTGTACATAGCCTCGTCCCTACTTTAGAAGAAGAGGGCTTATTTTCTCAGCAGGAGGTGCATCGTCCATGCACCCCCCTGTGTATCTTTCCCACCCTTGTTGGGGCCGGCATTGTGCCAACGGAGTGCCAAAGACCATGGGCTTGAAAGGTTGCATCTTACGATTTAAAAGACTGTGACACTGAAGACATTCTCTAGCTCAAGCTTTCTCACACCATGGAGATGCTGAATAAGACGATTACATAAACGTCTTCCAAGTTGAAATTGGATGCGAAGCTTCACAGGACTCTTGAATCGAGCGCAGACGGTCCCCTTTCCCATCCCTTCTCAGTCCCAAGTCATTCTCAGCAATTGAAGTAAACACTGAAATGTTATCCTAACAAGAGTTGCTCAAAAAGTTTTTATTAGTTCGGATGAATTCTTCCCCCTTTTCTTTCTTTCCTTTCTTCACTTCTTCAACACTTCTTAGTGCACATTCTCTGTCCTGGTTTAGTCTTTCCATTTTCCACTGGGCAATAACAGAGAACATCTTGCATTGTACACTTTGTTTGAAAAATCATGTGTCCAATGATACACGAGGAAGAAACATCAGAGGTCTGAGGTCTGATGACTGCAGTTGCCATATCAGGACAGGCAAACAAGTCATCTTCAGTCTCTGGGTCTCAGTTTTCTACTCTGCAAAATGGAATCAGGATCATTTTCTCAGTTTCACTCTTAGAAAATATAAAAGATCTGTTTAAAAAATTACCCTCCATAAGGTGTTTGGATACCTTGGAGGGAGGGACTGCAAAAATGCAATCAATTGTTAGTTTTTAATATGAGAAATTTTCGAGTTTTGAAGAGATCAGATTCATCCTTGCCAAATGCCTGGTACATCAACAAGCGTGTCACACAGTGAGAGGTCACCAACTGAAATGGAATTTGGGAACTGCCCACAAAAGATCAGCTGGAGGCTACTGCTACAAGTTCCCATATTTCTTTCTGAAACAAGAAAAGCTTAGTGGAAATGACATGAAACAATTGCTAGAAAGTTCTCATTCTCAGTTTCTCTGTGACTGCATGTATTTGGGGGTTCCATTTTCCAATCAATTTACTGTTGGTTCTTTCTGCTTCACAAATCAGATTTCTTAGTCTCTTTTAGGGGTCCCCTTTCTCAGTTCCCACTCCTCAGACCGTCACTAAACTGGTTTGCTAAGGGTTAAATATAACCTTGTCAAGACAAAGATAAAAGGAGGTTGAATGTGGTATTGGAACATACTTTGGACATTTGAAATAGATCCATGGACCATGAGAGCTGGAGGGGGTAGCAGACCAGCAATTTAAACTGAAGGTCACGCAAATAGTGAGCGGCAGACCTTGGACCAGACCGTGGTCTTTGGTGTCCAGCCTACTGCTCTTGCTGTCACCCAGGAAGTCATCTGCATCGATCCAAAGTGACACTAGGTTTTTGACTCTGCTGTGCCCAGTCCGACATCCTGAGGGGTGAGCTGGGGTGGGATTGGTCATTTAGTGTTAAGAATTGACTTGTGTGGCAAGAGGAGAGCAGGGCACACTTCAGCGTGAGTAGAGGGTGGATGAAGGTAAGACCCAAGTCAGAGCAGGCCAGGGCTCACCAGTCAGGAGCCAAGCCATGCCCCTCAGATCTGGGGTGAGGGGATGCTGGCATGGGCGTGTAACCCAAGCAAAGTGAAGACACTTCCCAGAGGGCTATTAGTACAATGTTCACCAATCAGAAGATGTGATCTATAGCTGTGTCAGCGAAAGGAAACAATGACAAAACTGAAGGTGACTGGCACACACCCTCATCTGTACCCTCCACAAGCACTAGGAGAGCCTGTCCCTCTTAGCTGTCACTCCCATCTATCCAGTCGCAGGCATACGTCAAGATTCACCCAATCCCATCCCCAATGGTTAGCTCTGCCCAATATACCTGGTCCAATTAACCACCCTCCTCCTCTGCACTTGACTTTGTACCTCCTATATTCTTTTTATGTTTTGAATATCTCTATTCCACATACTTCCATTATAAAGTTTATCCCTTTGAACTTTCAGAGAAGCTTTTTTTAAACAAATGTATGTGTCGTTCCCTGTTCTGTGGAATCGTTGGAAGCAAACACACTGAGGTAGTAGAAAAATACAGGTTTGAGGCCAGAAAAGCATGGGTTTGCCTAGAGACTCTCTCACTTTCTCCCTGAGTGAGCTTAGATAAGTCACTTCCTCCTTCTGATCCAATTTGTTATCTAGAATATGTAGATAATGGCAACTATGGTGAAGGATGTTGAGAAGATTAATTGAGATGACATATATAAAGTGTTTAGCTGGTGCTCGGCACTTACTAGGTGACCTCCAGGTGGATGCTTTTCTCATTCACTTTGGTTTCCCTGGTGGCACACCATGCCAGTGTCGATCACACAGTAGGCACTCCATAGGTGCCACTTAATTGAGCAAGAATGTGACTGGAATCACATCTGAGCTCCATCAGCAACCCAGCAAGGTAGTCTCTCTGTGGCTTGAGGGTTTGAGAGCTTTCTCCTGACCACAAATTCCTGGAGCTGGCTATGTGACATCAAACGGTCACGGCTCGTCTAGGGACAAGTCCTCACTTGCTGACTAAGGGAGCCCAATTTCATTCTTAACGATCACATGTCAGCGGGTGTATGCCCAAGCTGTGACAAGTAATAAGATCCACCAACAACAGGACCATTCTTGGGGAGCTCCTGACAGGCCTGGTGGCGACTTTGGCTCAAGACAAAGGGTAGTGGTTTTGTCAGGCACTGCATGTGGGCAAAGACTCTAACAAAGCCTGTGGCAGGATGTCGTGTCAGCCTTAGGAACTGCCAGTTTATTAGCAGGGGCAGATCCAGGTATGCCAGGCAGATCTGGGCCCTTCAGATCAACAGCCTAAATCTAAATACATATCCAGGTATCTGCACAGCATTTCTGTCTTTCTCATCAAGCTTGGGTTACTCTAAGGAGACATCGCTTCAAGTCGCTGCCTGGCTGACAGTGGCAGGGAAACAGCTAGCGTGTTTGGGATGATGGTCTAGGATTTAAAATCCAAAGCAGAAAACTAGAGAAGGGGGAAATTTACATCAACATAGCTAAAGTGATCAGCTTATATCCAAATTCTGTAAAATTCTTGCGGAAAAGCAAAAGCAGTCTAAGCAACATTTAGGCCAGATAATATATCTTGTTATGAGAGGTTTACAAGTGATCCCTTAACTCTGGGGCCAGTGTGTGGCCAAGTGTTTAGACGAGGATAATAATGTTGAAGTCAGAGCATCTATTATCCCCGCGTCCCCATGAAGCTGAGTGTGTGACCAGGGAGCACACCTGCAGCCGCCAGAATGTGCAGAATGCTGCGGTCTGGCCGACAGCGGGAGCTGCGGCAGGGTCCACCTTTGGCCTCAGGACGGCTGAACTTTTTGTGCCCTGACATGAGTCTGGAGCAGTGCTGGCCTGCAGGGGCTGTGACAAAGGCATGCAACTGGAGGGTCACAGCGTGCACATAGTAAGATGTTTTATAAACCCTAAGGGACACTGAGGCCCCCGGGTCTGGTCCTAGGCGTGTATAATGACCTGCTCCCAGACTGTCTTAGAAGGTCATAAAATGCCTTGCACAGAGCTCAGACTAAGTAAATTAAGACAAAACTGATGGAGAAGGAAAACAGGTTAAAACTCAAGAGGCAAATAAAATGCCTTGGCCTGGAAATTTTACTTGAATCC
Source organism: Tarsius wallacei (assembly GCA_963574415.1). Lineage (NCBI taxonomy): Eukaryota > Metazoa > Chordata > Mammalia > Primates > Tarsiidae > Tarsius > Tarsius wallacei. The sequence goes on along the minus strand of CAUYQG010121840.1, from coordinate 27,940 downwards.
TGTTCCAAGTTTATTTGAGAGTATTTCCAGGTGCAGCCTTACCCTTGGCCAGACGCCTCTATAATGCCCCACCGTGCAGAGAGGGCATGCCTGGGTGGCGTCTGGAGCTACGGGGGGAGACTTTGACCATGTCCAGTGGGGACCCAGAGGTGAAATGCATCCCTTTCTAGCCACCCGGGTTGACTTTCAAGCTGATATTCTTACTGCTACTAGCCGCCACACCCTTGCAAGGGTCCAGTCTGGATTTCCACTCCATCTTCACCATCTCACATGTTGGAACACACACTGCACCCGCAGGCCAGTTCACCGGCACATCTGTGTGCTGCTGGCATTAACTCCAACCCGTATTTCCCCCCTCAAAGATGCAGAGAAGGTGATGGGTTTATTTTTGGCATAATATTGACCATGCTTTTCATTCCGACACTGTAATTATTGACAAAGAGAACAACCAAGTTCTAGATCGGGAGAATTTTTTGCTCGGGAAACTCGTGCCTTCATCTTGTTCCTCCTAAGATGACTTGCTCCTTCCCCAACCCCCTTGAGCTCTCCTTTGTTCCCAAGGCACCATGTCAACATAGGTTCAGGATCCTTTGTTCAACTTTGCTACAGTTTGGGTATTGGCCCCTCCAAGCCTCAGTGCTGGAGGTGGGGCCTGGTGGGAGAGGCTTGGATCATGGAGGCTGATCCCTCTTGAATGACTCGGTGCCCTTCCCATGGTAATTGAGTTCTTGCTCCATTAAAACTCATTGTTTGTTTGTTTTTATCAGTATTCTTTATTTTGATATTGTGGGGTACAGTGAAGGGTTAGGTATACAAATATGCTTCGCTCAGGCACCTTTGTTGATAAGGGGTGTCTCCCCGTCCCAAAACTCGCTGTTTAAAAGCACCTGGCATTGCCTCTGTTCCCTCTTGCCCCCTCTCTCTTCATGTGACATGCAGGCTCTCTTGGCCTTTCACCATGAGTAAAAGCTTCCTGAGGCCTCCCAGAAGCTGAGCAGATTCTGGCACCTTGAAGAACCATCAGCCAAACAAGCCCTTTTTCTTTATAAATCACCCATCCTCGGGTACTCCTTTATTGCAACGCAAAACAGACTGATATCTTTTTTCTGATAACTGGTTTTGTATTAAGAATCTTCCCTTTCTCTATGATCTGAGAACAAATACTCTGGAGATGGAGGTGGGAAGACAGGTGGGAAGGGAACACATGACAAAAAAGTCCTGCAGGGGAAGGACATTCTCAGCATGAGTGAAATGGAGCGCTAGAACCCCAGGATCTGCTTTCGTTTCCACCTTCAGCTTCCACAATCGTGCCTGGCACACAGAAAGCCCACAGTCAACACTATTGAAGGAATGATTGATCACTCAGTTAGGACGGATTCAGACAAACCAACCCAGCACGGAGCAAATCATGTTGCTGGAAGTGGTTCCTCCAGTGGCTATTAAGCCTGGTGCGCAATCAGCATTCCCTGGGAACATTAGAAAAATACAGATTTGCCATCATATCCCGAACCAACTGTTCGGGAATGCACACATATGCACACACCCACACCAAAGAAATCAAGACCAGAAGACCCACAGATGGTGGTATAGACCATAGTTCTGCAGAGTCATAAGTTTATTACCTTGTGGGGTCAGCTGTGAATAAATACAGACTTGCCGGGAAGCAGGCTCACAGAGAGGAACACTCCAAATTGCCGGTTTGCGAAGAAGGGGTGAGCTTAAGCTGATCATTTAAAAATACATCAATTTGAACGGAAAGATTGAGAGGAAGGCACTCTGTGTAAAAGGGACAAAAGAATTCCACCAACCAATGCCTTCATTTGGAATCAAAGAGCAAGACCCAGGGTCTGGGGTCTGGGCTGTTACCCACAAGGAGGAGGCTCTGTGCCAATGTAAAGACATTTTTTAATGTCTTCCTCATGCAAGGCCGGGCCACGGGAACAACACCAGGGGCTGGTGTGCCCCCCAGGGAGGTGACAACTGCCAGGAAGAAGCCTGCCCTTTTCCAAGCTGGCACAGAGTGAAGCTGGGAATTAAACTTAGAAATAGCTTGATGGAGAAGAATGAAAGGCATGGGGGTATTAGCAAACTCCATTTATAAGAAAAAATTCAAAAGACTTGATGGTTTGGTCTAGAGAAGAGAAGACAAAGGCGTATGAGCCTATCTGGTGACAATTCTGGTTCCAGTCTCAGCAGGAGGCTCGGGTGAACACGAGACTTAGAAAGTGCCAGGTCCATCTTAACTCTTTTTTTTTTTTGAGTTGGTGTCTCACTCCGTCGCCTAGACTTGTGGCCGCTCCCGGCCACCGCAGCCTCGACCTGCTGGGCTCTGGCGATCCTTCCGCCTCAGCCTTCCGAGTAGCCGGAATTACAGGCGCACGCTACCACACCCGGCTAATTTTTTTATTTGTTGTAGAGATGAGGTTTCGCCTGCCCAGGCGGGTCTCGAACCCGCGGGCTCAGGCAATCCACTCACCTCAGCCTCCCAAGGCACGAGATTACAGGCTGAGCCACCGAGCCCGGCCCCGTCTTAACTCTTAACATGTCTTTGAGTCTCATTGCTGAGCATGTCCAAGACTCACTCCGCCACCCTGGAAACTATAAGTACCCAGACCCTGGTACTGTTTAAATCATGATTCCCTTCCAGGGAAAAATTTATTTGCAGGGTTTCCTTTTATATGCTATTTCTCATTATAGTGATATGAGGTGCAGTCTGCAAGGCAACAGGGAAACAAGTGAATTTTGCTGTCCCCGGTTCCCGTCCTTGGCTCACTCCAGTGTGGTTGGACCCCACTGTCATTCCACACCTCTCAGGCCTGGCTCCATTTTCCTTTTTTTAAAAAAAAATAATAAATGACCTCTCTCAAGGAGGCTCCTTTCATTTCTTCCCTCAGATGGGAGTCAGGGAAATCCTTAGAGGGTCGCTGGGGTGTAGACGGCAGGAAATGGCCCCACCACGGAGGCATTTATCATCTCTCTTTCTGTCCTCTTTTCTGCAGGAGGGCACTTCTTGTAAAAACCAAGTCATGAATAATGGATGCAAAGCTAAGCCTGCATTTTGGTCTTATTAGCATGCACCTTGTCAGAAATTGCCTTCCCTGGTGCTGTGAATCCACTTTCCATGCTCTGCAGTCCCAGGTACTGCGGTCCTGTGGCCCCTTTGATGTTCATTTTGTATTCTTCCTCCCAGTCTCTTGCTGTCTCTGAGTCATCTCTGATTGTTGCTGCCTGCCAGGCTCCCAAGTTCTGGTGTCATTGCCTCTGAGGAGTCTTCTCTTTTGTCTAGGGTTTTTTTTTTAATTTTCTCTTTTCTCATTATTATTATTATCCAAGGGATTTTAATCTGCAGTGGTGATGCAGATCTTTTTTTTTTCCTTCAGAAGCTATATAATCGTACAAATTCCTAAGACTTTTCTCTGTCATGATTTTTGTCTAGTTGTTTCATTTGTTTCTAGTTCTTTTTCTTTCTTTTCAAGCTCTCGCTCCTGGGGTTTGGAGATTCAAGTCATCTTCCTACTCACATTGGTCTTCTTTAGTTAGTCATGTGGCTTCTAATCAAGAGACCCTGCGCTGCAAAAAAACGTATGTCTTATTCAGATCTTGAAAAAAAATGCCCTAACCTGAGCATCCAATCAAAACTTGCAATTTAGTTTAGCTAAGATATTTCACAGGCTGACATCTTTTTCCTCCAGGATTTAGAAGAGCCAGGTTCCAATGTCAGCTACACTTCTAATGAGCTATTATACCAGGTGTGAATAAATCAGACTTTGCAGGCCTCAGTTTTCTTACCTGTGAAATGACAGGGCTGGATACAATAATTGCTAAGCTCCTTTACTATTTAAAACTGACATAATTCTAAGTTTCACGTTTGCTGTAAACACATCGGCACTGTTTCCAGTCTCTCTCTCTCTCTTTCTCTCGTTAGATGTCATACTTCATTTTCATCTGCAGACAGTTCCATACTCAGCCTGTGCTTATACCGCTTTGTGTGATTCCAGTTCTGCCTTGATCTCTGTTCTATAACCTCTCTAGTCTTCTTTTAACACACACACACATAACACTCTGTGTTTATGTTGACTCGGACTTGAACTAGGAAGAGCAGACAAACAGGAAGCACGGAAAGATGCTTTAAGAGACGTTCCGGCTTTAAGGAAATGCTTATGTCGGCTTCTGCTCGTTCAACTGTGCTCTAACCAACGAGGGGCATATCTGCAGTGCTCTCCGCACTCGTTCGAATGGTGTTGGTTAATAGTCCTAAACAGCATGGAAAGCCAGATTAACCACTCAAGCAATCAGTCTGATGGATGTTTCCCTATATTAATTCACATGCTTTGTGTTAGGTCAGACCTGACGGGGGTGTCTGCGTGCTGTGCCGCAGGAAAGATGCAAAGAATTTCAAGGAAAAGCAAAAGAGTTTATTCACATTTAGGACAGGTTCTGAATAGAGCCAGCCCTGAGCAGCGTGGCCCTGTGGGGTGGGATAAGGAGGCTTTTAAGGTTTCTATGAGGAAATAGGGTTAGTAAAAAACTCCAGCAACTGCATCCACGGGTGCTGACATAGTAAGTCTCACGCCTGGACAGCACATCTCGTGACTCCGGCAGGTGGGCTGTCACTGAAGGCTGACCACAACAGATTAGCCTAGCTCAGTCTTTTATGGCTGGGGGGCAAACACTGGGAATATAAAGGCTGATTAATATAAAACACGCTGGGACTGGGGTTGTAAAGCAATTATGAATAGCCACCTCTGAGAAATTGGTTCTGTCCTTGGCTAGTGATTAGAGGGCATGCTAGGTAATTTTGCTAAGACCACATGACAGAACTGGGCAGTGTCAAAATGACTGCATTTTAGTTCAGATTATTTAATTAAGTCATTCCATGTTGGCTTTTCACCCTTTCACTTAGACACTTGGTGTTCCTCCCACACTTCCCCACGTTTCCTTCTGTTTAATCGTCATTGTCATCGTGTGGGGGCGCCTTGGCAGGTTAGTCTGACCCCATTTTACAGAGGAAGAAACTAGAGCTCAGAGAGGATACAGGAGCTGCCTGAGTCCCTCAGAAAGGCAGAAGGAGACTCTAGATCTCCGAATGCCAAGCCGCCACTGAACAAATCAGCCTGTTTTTTATTTTTATGTTTCCCCAACATGCACAGAAGAAACCCAGGCCCAGTCTTGTTATCAAGCAAATGGGCTCACTCCCCAACGTGCATCAAAACTAATACTGAGGCACTGGCTTTTGAGAAAGGAAAGCCTTGAGTGTGTGACTAGCCAGCAGGAAGACAGGGAATGCAGTTCATTTCTGTCTCCGTGGTTTGAGATCTAGGGTAAGTTTTAAGACATTTAAAGGCAAGGGAAAGGATTTAGGAATGTCGGCTTGGCAGAATCTGACTGGAGGGCTTCAGTTTTGTCCATTTATAGTAAAGTACGTTGAGGCAGATTGTAGCCCTGGATCTTCAAGGTCAACGGACCCCTTGTTTCTTTTTTTTTTTTTTTTTAGAGTTGAAGTCTCACTCTGTCACCCAGACTGGAGTGCAGTGGCCGCTCCCGGCCACCGCAGCCTCGACCTGCTGGGCTCCGGCGATCCTTCTGCCTCAGCCTTCCAAGTAGCTGGAATTACGGGCGCGCGCTACCATGCCCGGCTATTTTTTTATTTATTTATTGTAGAGATGAGGTCTCACCTGCCCAGGCGGGTCTCGAACCCGCGGGCTCAGGCAATCCACTCACCTCAGCCTCCCAAGGCGCGGGATTACAGGTTGAGCCACCGAGCCCGGCACCCCTTGTTTCTGAAAGGGTTCCAGTGGTCACCTTCTGGTCATGGCCTGGTATTCTTGGTTTCAAGGGGCAGAATCATTGGATCTGAGTGTTGTTAGAGGTCAAAGCTTTTTCTTTTTTTTTTTTTTTTGAGTTGGAGCTTCACTCTATAACCCAGACTGGAGTGCAGTGGCCGCTCCTGGCCACCGCAGCCTCGACCTGCTGGGCTCCGGCCATCCTTCCGCCTCCGCCTTCCAAGTAGCTGGAACTACAGGCGCATGCTACCACGCCCGGCTAATTTTTTGATTTATTGTAGAGATGAGGTCTCGCCAAGTTGCCCAGGCGGGTCTTGAACCCACGGGCTCAGGCAATCCACTCACCTCGGCCTCCCAAAGTGTGGGATTACAGGCTGAGCCACCGAGTCCATCTGTCAAAGCTTTTTCTATTGTGCATGCCTGGGCTACATGGCTTGCGATTTTGGCTGGGTTATACCTACAAGGCGACATGACATTGTTATCAACAGAGCAGGCCCAGTTTGCATTCTCTCATCACAAGTAGTAGGTGTGCACATTAAACATCCAAGAGGAGTCTGTACTTCCTCAGAGAAATAGGCCTTCTCCCATTTTGCTCAGAATCCTAACTTCCCAGCCCGCCTTTTGTTTTCTCACTTTTGGTGGAGTTGGGATCCTGAGACATGTCCTCTGTGGCAAGAAGAACCGTAGTTCATAGTGGAGGATGAAGGACAATTTGTGTTCAGCCTTGGTGGCCGAGACAGCAGGAGTCGCCCTGCAGGGGCACGCCATCGGACACTGGCTGACTGAGGCCGTGTTGCCCTATGTCCTCATCTTTTAAAAGATGCCTGAAATCTGGATGATTCTACGCGAAATCTCTGAATTTTTCAATGTGAGCCTCCGTTCTTTTTTCACTCTAAGCCAAATAGAACATCTGCTTGCTCATGAGTTTGACCTCTTGTCGAGACAGTCATTCTCATTTGAGCGAAGAGGTAAAATCTATATTCCAGTTACAGCGATGGGGTTCTGGACATGCAACCCCAAACTATAGCACCTTGGTATAATGATTACTTTAAGCTGAAGGAATTTGAGAAACAGAATATGCAGGAAGGACTCTTTGACTCTTCCACCCTTCTCTCCCGAAGCAGATTATAAAACCCAGGGAGGATTTTCTCACCCTCTCCTGAAGCAGGCCATATGACCCTTAAATGAAAGGTGCCCTCCCTGTACCGGGAAGAAAAGAGTATCCTCATCAACCATGATGAAGGGATACAGAAGAATCTGAACAAACAGGCCTTGCTAAGTTCCTCCAGTGTACTACGCTTACCTCATAACATATGCCCTATCGCATTTTCCCATGACTGCTCACTCTTCGTCAAGCCTACTACATAAAACACTGAAATTTAATGATTTCTTTGGGTCTTCATTTCCTTCCGAAGGCCCTTGTGTCATGTAAAACTTAGATTAAATAAATTTGTTTGCTTTTCTCTTGTTAATCCGCCTTTTGTTACAGGGCCGCAGCCATGAACTTGGAAGGTCAAAAGGAAGATATTTTCCACGCCTACAACAGTATTGCCTTTGAAAGGAACATGTAGTGTAACTGACTATCAGCTAGAGAGGTTTTGCTCCCTGAAGTCTCAGTGTAGAAACACAAACCGTACAATTCTGCATTCAATAGAATTTCAACACCCTCCCTAAGATACCTGTATATTCTTGGAGTAGGGAAAAGGAGGAGATACCATCTTCTGTACACGCTTAATAAATGTTAGGTACATGAATGAACACATCAACTGTAATGGGAATCTCAGTCTCCATGGCAACAATAACAGCCAAATAATCACTTTGAGGGTCCATCAATTCACTAGAATCTCTAGAATATTTCGAGAGGAGGGAATGAGTCATGTCACATAGCGTTGACATTTGTGCCATCTCCTCAACCGCTCTTGCTGTATTCCTCCTTCTCTCCCCAGATCCTTTGCTACTCTCGCCCCTGCATAGCCTGGGAACTCCAAAAGCATCTCAACTCTCCTGCCAGAAGCCTTGGCACCGACCCACATGCAGGTCCAAAGGGATCTGGGAAGCCTTTACCAAGGAATCGTCTCAGGTAAAGATGGTTTCCTTCCCAAGAGGAATCCTGGGGCCAATTATTAGAAGGGAAAAATTTTGCCAACTCTCAAAACACTAAAGCCAACATCGTCGCAACTCTTGTTCTTTCCCGTTTTGATCCTCTTCCCAGTTTAGTAGGTTGAGTACACACATAAAAAGATAAGCTCCAGGCATAAGACATAAGTAGTCACACAACTTCCATAGAGACACGCAACTGGTGAACTGGGCAGCTGAGCCTCATTTGCAGGGTTTCTGATTTTGTAGCTCCATGCGGGCCACAGTTGGAGGAAGACAATCACAGCCATTGCTTCAAATGCTTGCCCCTGGCCACATTCTGCCTTTCTCCAAGTTAAAGACTGTGACTGTAGATCGAGAGCTGGAAAGCTTTCAAGGGAGAGACAGGCAGGATTTACAAGCAATGGGTGGAGGTCTGTTATCAAGAGCTAACATGGGCCCTACAAGTCAACAGTGGAGAGAACACAATAAAAGCAGATTCTGGGCCATTGGGTAGATACTTGCCAGGTGCTGGGTCTGACAATCACATGCCTTTGCTAAGGTAACCCTTTGCTTTCCTTGGTGTTTGATGTTAATGGTGGATTTTTATACTGTCACATGGGTTCTGTGTCTACTTTCCCCCCCGTGATGTATTAATTTCCTAGGGATGCTTTTAATCAAATACCACAAATTGGGCGCTTAAAACCCCAGAAATGTATGCTCTCACAGTTCTGGAGGCTAGAAGTCTGAAAGCAAGGTGTCAACAGAACCACTCTCCCTCTAAAGGTTTTAGGAGAGTTATATAGTTTGGATGTTTGTTCCCTCCATATTTTATGTTGAAAACATCATCCACAATGTTGGAGCTAGAACCTAGTGGGAGGTGATGGGGTCACGGGGTGATCCCTCATGAATGGCTTGGTACCATTCTCTCTGTAGTGAGTGTGTTCTCACTCTATTGGTTCATGCGAAAGCTGGTTGCTTAAAAGAAACTGGTACCTTCTCTCTCTTGTTTCCACTCGTGCTGACTCCCCTTGTCTTCTACCATGATTCTAAGCTTCTTGAGGCCTCTCCAGAAGCCAAGCTGATGCTGGCACCATGTAGAACTATGAGCCACATAAACCTCTTTTCTTTATAAATTGCCCAGCCTCAGGTATTCTTTTATGGCGATGCAAAATAGATGGATGCAGGGAGATGCCTTCATTGTCCCTTCCTAGTTTCTAGTGCTGGCAAGTCATCCATGGTAATCCTTGACAATCACTGTCTTCACTGTCATGTGGCCTTCTGTCCCCTCTTGAAATCTCCCTCTTCTCATAAGTATACAAGTCACTAGATTCAGGGCCCAGTCTAATCCAGTACAACCTCATTTTAATTTAACTAATTGCATCTGCAAAGATCCTATTCCCAAACAAAGTCACCTTCTGACCTTCTGCATGGACATGCATTTGGTGACATGCATTTGGTTCAGCCCAGTAGAGCTGGTATTTATCTGCTTAAGCATATCTACTGAAAATGCCAAATGCGCATTTAGAAGTTGTTAAATCTGCATTTTAGTGAGAAAATCTTGTTTTAGGACTGGTTTTCCTGAATAACATTCAAGATCTTTGAGTCTACTGACTCTCTGGGCATTAAGCCAGACTTATCTCCTTAGGGCTTAACTTTGGTTTGAATTATTAGCTCCAAACACATTTGGGTTAGGAAAAAAAAAAGTGTCTTACTCAGCAACACTGAGACAAAGTTATTAACCTCAATATTAGATGCACATTTTTATCAGTGTTTCCAAAGTAGTTCTGGAAGGCTAGAAGACAGCCTTCCATCTCTCTTCAGTCAAAAACCCTCAAGGTCTCCGTTTGCATTTGATTTTTATTATAAAGAAAGAAAAGATGAGATAATATATGCTAACCACATGTTACTCACCATGTAGTTAATGAAATGGTTTTATTCTATGGAATTTATGTTCCTACACATATGCTATGACATGAAGTGATCATGGGAAAAATGATTCTGACTAAGCATTTTCTAAGATTCCTTCCCCAGGATTCATAAACCAAAATTGTGATTTAAATACAGTGATGGCGAAACTCTGCTTTGGCACCTCTGATCCCCGAGGGGCTGCCCAGACTCCCTCCTCCCAGTCCTCCGTAGGTGACTTTGCTTCCTCCACTCTCCACGTGACATCCCCCTTCCCGTTCTTCCCTCTGTGAGCATTTACAGAGATGAAGACAGGAACTGAAGCACAGCTCCTGAGTCTTCTCTTCCTCTTCCGAGACATTTTTCTCTAGATATCAGAGTCCAGATGTTGCACTGAGCTCAGGCTGTAACATTTCTTTTTCCCCAACACATAATGCTTTAAATTTCGAATGGATGTATAAGCACATCGCTGTGCACAAAAACAAGAAAAGGAAAAGGAGATGGAACATTCTCTCTCAAAGACAGAAGCAAAAGGAGTTCCACAGCTGTAAGTGGGAACATGAGCACATCCTTCCAACAGACCAGGTCCAGAACCAAGCCAAACAGGTGGGGCAGGGGATGGGGTCTCTAAGCCCAGGTGGGGTGAGGAGGGCTGGGGGTCAGAACTCAGCTGCCCTCCCGTGGCTGTGACCTGGCAACAAACTGCACCCTGTAGCAGAGTTATTCCTTACAAGCTGTGGGAGCCCAGAATCCTGTGTCCACAGGACCCAGGCTGAAGCCACTATGATGTAATCCCACTGGGAGTCCTCCGTCCCACATAAGCAAGCAGCGGCCATCCAAAAAAGCCCTGCAGCAGGAAGCCAGGCCGCAGTCACAAGGACTCAACTTTTGTCTTCAAGAAGGATTTTCACATCCTGAAGGAAATAAAGGGGGAAACAGCATCCGTTAAGCATGAATTGATGGTTGTAGAAAAAACATTAGGAACTTTGGAATTGAAAAATATAGGTTTTTGAAACAACAACTCAGTAGATTTGTTGAATATTAATCTGGGTCCGTTCAAGAGTGAATTATGAAATGGAAGATCAAACTGAAGGAAACTTCCAGAACGGATGGATCACTGAGAAAAAATAGATGAAAAAAAGTTAAGGGCAGGGAGGATTAATCTGGAAGTTTCAATGTTTATCCAATGAGTTTTAGACATGGAAAATAAAGAGGATTCTCAAGGGACAATGTTTGAAAAGTAAGAATTTTCCAGAAAAAAAGAAAGAGAACTGTGTTCTTAAATAGAAGAAAAGAATCTCACAAAGTGTCAAGCAAAAACAATTTTTTTTTTTTAGTTGAAGTCTCACTATGTTGCCTGGGCTGGAGTGCAGTGGCACATTCATGGTCACTGCAGACTCGACCTGCTGGGCTCAGGTGATCTTTCCACCTCAACTTTCCACCTCAAGTAGCTGGAATTAAGGCACACACAACCATGCCCGGCTAATTTTTTTATTTATTGTAGAGATGAGGTCTCGCCAAGTTGCCCAAGCTGGTCTCGAACCCCTGGGCTCAGGCAATCCTCTCACCTCTGCCTCCCAAAATGCTGGGATTACAGGTGTGAGCGACCACGTCCGGTACAAAATGAATTTTTTGAAAATCCACATCGAGACACATTTTTGTAAAAGTTTGGAACATAAGGGTAAAAAGAAAATTCTAAAAGCTAAAAGAGAGAGAGAGAGAGAGACCCCCACACTCACACCCTCATAAAATTTCCTGCAGATATTCACCTTTAAAAGGTAAATAATTCCTTTGTCTCAAAGTTGGTTCTTTTCAAGGAAACGTTTTGCCATTTTAACAACCATCTCTCCCAGTTTCTAGGTCCCAGTGGGCACACGGGGCCAACAGCCAATTCCAGTGCTACCCCTTACCCTCTCTGTGAACCACCTGCTTCTATTTCAAAATTCCTACCCGCCTTTCCCAAAAACTTCAGGAAGCATCGCATTGCTTTCCTCGGGGTTTCAGCACGACAGGACATCTTTTGAAACCGAGCAAACAAATAAGTAAATATCCTTTTAATTGCTCTTTTATTAAAAACATCATTTTTCCCTCTCAGAAGTTCCAAAGACCTTTCTCTTTCCTTTTCTATCATAAAAAGACCCTTGGATATATTTCTGAAGGAAACTTTCTCCCAAATGATATTTTTGGAAAAGTTTTTCTTTTATATATATTGTTTTTTCTTGCTGTTTATAGCAGAGCAGGGCACTGACTCTGGAAACAATTTAGGTAAATTTAAATTTTAGTCCATTAAAGATTTAAGATCCATTTTTCTTCTTTGGGTTTTATGATCCTTTGTCTTAATAATTATATCTAAAAAAAAAATCAAAGAAAAAATTTTCAAAGGGCGAAACAGACCTAATATTTTAACTACAATACTGAGAGTCTTTAAAGGAAAAATTTTAAGGAAAGAAGCTTTGTCATGAGTGCACTGGGTATATTTTTTTCATCTTCTAATGATGGAGTAAATAATGCATTCCAGAAAAAGTCATGTCAAAAAAAAAAAGGTTTGGGACTGCAATATTGAGAGGAGCAGCAAAGCAATCGCTTCCTAAGTCAGGCTGACTAGACTTGCTATACCACCCTTCTTGGGATCCACTTGATGACAGTGTGGACAAGTGACTGTGACCTTGGGGAGGTCACTCTGGTAAGAACCAGGCAGCCATATAGAATCCTTCCCAGTTACCTCACATCCTCCATGCTGTCCTCCCGGCCAAAGTCCACATGGTATTAGTTGTATTCACCCCAGGTGCAGACCCGTCCTGCAGACGAGTGCTTGCGTGGACGCATGAAGGGGCCCGTTCATGCCCGGAGAGGGCTCCTTCTGAAGGAAGAGAGCAGCAGAGTCACACATTTCTCTCAATTGTCAGAATACACAGGTGATTTCAGGCGTCACCCACGCATACTCTCTGTTAGGGGCCCAGCAAATCCTTGTGGAGATAGTTATCGAGTGAGTGAATTTGGGGTCAAGAACCAGAGAGTAGGAAGCACCAAGTCAAACGGAAGAATATATTTATGCAATAATACTAGTCTCTGAGAGTCACTGAGATAGCGAAGTAAAACTGGAGGAGAGTGGAGGTTCTCTCCCATTTACCAAAAGCTACCACTGCCCTGCTGGATTGAGGGTGCCAAAGGACAGACGGTCCCTGTAGGTGAGTAGCAGCTGAGCATACCTTTGGCTGGAGACCTCTGATGGGCTTCAGCTTTCAACAGCTGCAGAAACAGCAAGGGTTTTCATGGGTATCCGTCGGGGTAGAGATGAGGTCTCGCTTGCCCAGGCGGGTCTCGAACCCGCGGGCTCAGGCAATCCACTCACCTCAGCCTCCCAAGGCGCGGGATTACAGGTTGAGCCACCGAACCTGGCTCAGTATTTTCAGAAAAGCTCTCCAGCTTTGCCATGCAGGAAGTCACACAAAAAGTAAGGTGGAATGGAACATGAAGGCTAATTCCTCCGATCCACTGTGTGATTGGGATGCTGGGTTTGGATTTTTTTTTTTAAGTTGGAGTCTCACTCTGTTGCCCAGGCTGGAATACAGTGGCACGCTCACGGCTACCCCAGCATCTACCTATGGGCTCCAGTGATCCTTCTGCCTCAGCCTTCCAAGTAGCCGGACTACAGGTGTGCGCTATCATGCCTGGCTAATTGTTTTTTTTTTAATTGTAGAGACGAGGTCTCACCAAGTTGCCCAGTCTGGTCTTGAACCCACAGGCTGAGGCAATATATTTGCCTCTGCCTCCCAAAGTGCTGGGAGTATAGGCTGAGACACTGAGCCCGGCCTGGAAGTGGATTTTAAGTCAAGGAGTCGCTTTTAAGTCAAGGAACAGCATCAGGAAAATATCGGAAGTCCCAGGGCAATAGATGGAGGAGACACCAGAAAAATCTGATTTGTCACGAATGTCATTGCCTTTCTTATTTTTAACCTCTGGAATGTGTGGGATATGAAAAAGTGGAGATAGAACCCACTTCACAGGATTATTTTTAAGACTGATTAAGACAAAATAAGTGGAAAAGATCTTTGCACACTGTAAGCTGGTATGCAATAATAGTAATTTCAGGTGGAAAAAACATAACTCTTTCCTCTAATGAGTCAGAAAGAAATCCTGTTGGACACATTCTAAACAGGACCTTCTCACAGAAAGGGTAAGGAAGGGGCAGTCAGTGCCTGGCATTCGAGATGATAAACGTACCGATGACTCATGGCAAAATGTGAATCCATTCCTCCAAATGCCACCATCCCACGGAGATTTAATTAACCATTAGCAAGAGCTCTGACCTACAGCCCCAATCCGCTCTTTTGTCTGAGAGCTGGCCTCCAGCATCATCACCTGCTATAACCTAGAGAAAGCACCAGAAGACCCAGAAGATCGTTCCCAGTGGAGAGTGTGCCCTGGGCCTCACCGCCAGGTCTGAGGGTGCCTCCTCTGACTCCATCCCTGCACTGGCAGCTTCTGCCTCTGAAGGCTGGCCCGGCGCTCTTCCTGCCACCTCTAGTACCCTAGCCAAAAGCAACTTCTAGGTGCCGGATGTATCCCACAACTCCCTCAGAGAGAAATGCTTAATTATATAAATTCATTAATGTAATGAGTCACTATCTTGGTTTCAGGAAAACAGATCTTGGTTCCTCTCTGTTTTCTTGGAATTAGACTTTAACAGAACTTTTATACATTAGCCATTGTGGCCAAAGAAAGGAAGGAACTGAGAGAAAGAAGATGGAAGGAAGGAAAAAAGAAAAGAAGAAAAGGGCAGAGAGAGGGGGGAGAAAAGAGGGAGAAATCGTATGAGAGAAGGAGGAAAGGAAAGCAGGAATGCCGAAGAAGGAGGAAGGCAGGAAGGCGGGAGGGAAGGAGGGAAAGAAGGAAGGAGGGAGAGCAAAGCAAACCCAAGAGAGTTCTGTGCAGATTCTGTACTCTTTATTTAAAGAAAAGCCAACCAACCCCCAGTGGCAAAACAAGAGCAAGCCTGTTTGGACAGATTTAGGCTAGCGTTACCACGGGGAGCGCTACCTGACACATCTTGACTCACAGCCGTTGCATTTTCCATCAGTCACAGCTCAATTTCCCCTCAGATCTGTCCCAGAAAAGCCAGGGATGAATTTGGAGACGAATCCACCGTTCCTACTGCGCCGTGTCAATAAGCACAGCGACCGGGGTGAAGACACCCACTCCAGGTCCAAGCCTCATCTCTGCTGATGCCGCAGGGCTGGGGACCTGCCAGGGTCTCCACCGTGAGCCATTTCTGCCGTGGTTGCAGAGGCCACCGCGGTCTGCTTTTTGAAATATCCCTCTGGGTTTATACAAAAAATGTGGACTAGCTGGTTGCGGAGCATGTCCTGGCGTTCTGTCTGTTCGCACAGGGAAAAGACTCTGGAGGAAAATCATGACCATTTCCTCCAGGAGGCCCTGGGAATCCCACCGGGTTTAGCACTGTGCTCAGAGCAAGAGGCTGCGCTCTGGCCTGGGCTCCTTAAAAGGTGCTTTTCCGCACAGTGGACAGAGCTCTGCTTACCTGACAAGCTTCCTTAAGGTCAGCGTGAAGCATTGCAATAGCAGTTGCTAGCACAGATGCAACACAGTTGTCATTTTATGCACTTTGTTCTTTCTCACTGCAGGTGTCCCATCCATGTCTTCGCCCTAAGAACAATGACACTGGCCTTAACTCCATCAGGAGGCTGACGCTGGCGTGAAGGGCACCAGAGTCGCCATCATTTAGGATGTGGAAGCATGGCGAGAAGAGTTAGGATTTAGGGTCGAAGGCAAGCGTCAGCTTTTCTTTCTTCAAGCCTCAGCGACCTCATCTGTAAAGTGGGAAAGTCAGAAAAACTATCACACAGGAATGTTAAGAAATCAGATGGTGTTCAGGAAATATTTTAAACAGTAAAGCCATATAAATGGCCATTAAACTGGTGCCAAAGAAGAGCTAAGGTCACCCGAATAGACATTTCGGTGACTGAAAATCCAACACCAACTCATTAAATTTCCTCTTTAATGACATCACTGAACTTTAAGGGTTTCAGAAGTAATATCAAAATGAGTATGCTATAGATTCAAATGATAGGTACTTTCCCCCTTCACGGTTTACTCTGAATAAATCCTTTCTGCAGGTGGGTAATTTTATGTGAAAGGGTCAGATTGCTACGAGAAGTTTCTAAAGCAGCGATATGTGCCTTGTGTTAGCTATTTAAAAGGATGAGACCAAAGGCCAAGGCTGTCATTTGGGAAGCCCTGCACGCTGTGGTTTCTTGGTTCCTCTCTATTTTGACACGTGAGCCTCTGCCATTTAATCCCCTCATTCCCCTCTACCCCGGTTACATCTCCCCAAATCCACTTGGGCCTAGTCATCTTCACAGAGCATCCAAGGTCTCTCCCTCTCCAGCTAACAAAGTCAATGCCTGGTCTGGCCAACACTGCAGTCCCCTTCCTGACCCATGTTCCTTAGAGATTCTTCTCCTAGTCCCCTGCACCTTCTTGCCAAGAAGAGCAAAAAAGTGTCAGGTAAGAAGCAAGGGAGTCAGCCCTGGGATGGATGGTGGACCATGAGGGAAAACAATGGCCCCCTACAAGCAGTCCTGCCTATCAGCTGTAGCCCCTACCTTGGCATTCCTGGAGGCGGAGAACATCACCCACAGGACGGGGGTCACCGACGGGCCAGGCAGGCAGATGGGATGTTTAATATGAGCATTTCTTGCCTTGGCCCTGCTGGAGACTTTTCTGTCTTATTTTCTTTCCTTCTGAAGATAAACAAAACAGGAAATGAAACTAAAAAATGCACAAGGCATTTGCTCAGGCAAATAAAGGATCCAATTTAAACATCCTTCATGCTGAATTCTTTCTCTAATTTATACAGTCAGAGCAACCCTTAGAGACAATTCTGTTTCTGTGGGAGAGATTATGCCTCTCTGGCTTCCTGAGTCGCTCCCAGTCTAAAACAGTGCCCTTTCCAAGAGCCCGTGCATTTCATCGCTGGGTCCTGTTAGATATTCCCTTGAGCTTCCAATTTACAGATAGAGAAAGCAGGCTTCCAGGAAGTCAGATGACCTCCTCTAAAGACTACCTTGCCAGCTGGGGGCCACTGAGAGTTTGTGTGAGTTGTGCCCAATCTCGCTCTAAAAACCAGAGGGTCTTTTATAATTTCCAGAAGATTCTCAATCAGCCTGTGTCATCTTCGCTACTTATGTAATGCCTGTATACAGTCTAAGTACGGCAGGGGTAGTCAAGAAGATGAAACGGGGCCCTTTAAGTGTTTGCTGTCTTGTCTGGGAATCAGCAGGATCATCTTCACCAAATCCTTTCAGTATCCTCTTGCACTAATCAGGGTTGCAAGAATGAAATCCATCCTAGGTAGGTGGAGCAGAAAGGGAGCTGATCTATAGTGGGTATTAGGGAACACGTAGGCTCTCCAGAGAGGCAAACTGGGAGTGCTCCCAGCTTGGAGGCCCTGTGCTCCTCGGAAACTATGGCCTTTCTTCCACTCTATCCCCTTTGCCAGAAAATGACGCCTGAAACTCCCGCTTCCTCTCTTTTAAATGGGTGACTGATGAGCCAAGTGCAAGTCTTGCAGCGGCTGCTTAAGACACATTACCAAGGGAGCAAATTTTTTGAGCAAGGTTCAGGCTTCTACCTAGCGGAGGCTGGCTTCATTCCCCAAAGATTCTGGTATCAGCAAAAGGCAGTCACCTTCCTGACTCATGTTCTTTGGAGGTTCTTCTATTCTTTTCACCCTCTCACTAGGCAGAGTCACAGAGTGTGGAAGAAGAAGCAGAGGAGACAGGCCTTGAGTGGATGGTGGATGATGAGAGGAATAATGTTGCCCTGCAAGTAGTCCTGCTTATCTGCTGCCACCGACCTCAGTGTTCCTGATTGCGGTGAATATCACCCAGCCCACTACAGTCATGTGAGCCGATGGCCTCATTCCTGCACATTTAGGTTAACGTGGTAGCCTGATAACTGTTCTTCCCTTTTTCCAATGCTTCATCTCCATTCCTTTCTCTACACAATCCCATTTTTCTAGAATGCAGCTCTCCAGGCCTTCTAAATAGCAGTTTAGCCTGTGGAATTAGTCTTGAGAGCAGGCTCCACCCTCAGAGTATGAAACACAGCTCAGGTGAAGTTTGCAAGGGGTGGAAGAAGGCCCAGAGGAAGGTGGAACCCCTGAAGCGAGGGCCTGACTCAACAGAGGAAACGGAGTAGGTGGAGACAGCGCTGAAGGAGCAGTTGTTTGTCACCGAGCACATCCCTGGCACTGAGATGGGCTCTGGGAACATAGGTGAAGGAGACATGGTCGAGCCTGGGAATCGGAGCCTGGAGGGGCCCGTGGGTGGAGAAAAAGTCACTCAATGATCACGCCTAGAACTACATGCTGGTGTCACCACCCCTCACGCCCCACCCCAAAGTCATCCCTGGACTCATTTTGAAGAAGGAATCCTGCTTTTATCATCCAGAAGAAGAGAACCCTGAGTATAAAAGGAAAGAACTTCATGAGGGGAGAAGGCTCCATCCATGCTATTACCTATTTAAGTCGGATTTCCAGCTATTTAGGTCAAACATATTTCTGGCAGAGATAGAGGGAGAAAAGTTGGTGGAGAAATTCAGCACTGGCCATTCCTGGGTGAAGAGGTTCTGTGTTTCTCTTTAACTACCATTTGGGATCTAGGACATAATTTGAGTAGCTCTGCATTTGATTTTATTTATCTTTTAGTCCAGCATTTGCCAGGATAGAAGCTGTAGCTTGTAATCATTCAGCCTTCATGTGGCTCGGTTTCCTGTGTCCAATGTGGAGACCAGAGTGTATTTTTAAACACTTCATTCACTTTCTTGGCCTCTCAAATTCTGTTCTCTGAGGGCTGATAACATGAAAATGCTCGTGCTGTGTTATCCCCTTTTAGTAAGACCAGGAAGGGCAAACCTGTGACTCTGTAAGTCCATGGAGAGGCAGAATGAGATGGGCTTCCCTGGGACCAGGCCCTGAGCTTTGGGGTCCATCTTGGCTGAGCTACTTTCCTGGGTCTTCAGCCTGGGCTGGACAGCCATGCCCCACTTGGGTGCTCTTTAGCTATGGGAGGATGAGATTTAAAATATATATATATATATATATATATTTCCAGAAGCTCAGTCTGTCCTCTTTATTTGGGCGTTCATTCATTCATTCATTCATTCATCAAACCTATCTCGCTGAACACTCCTATCTGTCCGGCAATACGATAAATAGGGGACGTGAAAAGTGCTTAGATTCATGGAAGGGGCGAGAACAGTTACCCTTGGATAAGCCGCTTGGTGGTAATCAAAGAATGAAACTACCTCACTTCCTCTCTTCCAGTTTAAAAAGAAGAACCCAGAATAGAAACCCCCTTTTCCTTCACCTCATATGGTTCTGACGGTTCCCCTCCTTCCAGACGTCCACATCTCACCAACACACACACTCACAAATCCTCCTGGGCTCTGGACGGGCGAGGGGGCAAGAAGGCGGGAGAGGCGGGGAGGGAGCAGGCAGAGAGAGGTGCTCCCCCGCCAAGTGTGGGACTCAGAATCACGGGCGGGGACCCTGGGCTTTCCCTGTGCACCCCCCCCGCTCATGCTGAGAAGTGTCTTCCTTCCAGGAGCACAACCACCGACCTCCCGTCTGGTGCCGCCCGAGTGGCTGTCGCCTGTCCACCCTCAGTGGTCGGCAGGTGAGTCTCTGCTTCTTGCCCTACCGCCTGGAAGCCAGGAGTGCCTTAATGTCGTGTGACCTGAACAGGGATTGGCGCAAAGGAGACTCCTTTGCTTGATCTGTGGTCTTTGCCTCTTCAGAAACTCCCCTTGTGAACAGGTTCACGTAGCCTGAGTTTCTATCAGGACAAGCCAGCAGATAACGCGGATGGGGAATTCTTCAGTCACCCGGAATTGTCCTCTAGTGACCCAAAAACCTCCTCCTCAGTTCAGGGCTTATGGATTTAGGGCTCTCAGCTGACGTTTCTGAGGCAGACCTGCCTCAAATCCTTGAATCCACCCTGGTGCTCTTGAGGGAAAGTGAGAGGGAAACTGGGCAGGCCTCCCAGCTGTGGTCTGCCTGATGCTCATGGGTGTGTACCTGGCCATGAGGGAGAAATGAACCCTGTCTGCTTCGTGCAAAGTACTCCCATTTCCTGACACCAGACTTGGCCTACCCTCGGCTCCTTTATCTTGTCAATAAATCAGCCCCTTTTCCTGTCTTATCCTGGCTGCTGGGAGAAGAACTTCTGGAATCATTTACCTGTTGGGTCCGTTCTCCCAGAGCTCAGTCCCTGTGCAGGGGAAGCTGGAATGTTCTCTCAGTCTCAGCCAGAGCCCTAAGGGGTGTTTGGGAAAGAGGGCTGAAAGGGGG
Source organism: Tarsius wallacei (assembly GCA_963574415.1). Lineage (NCBI taxonomy): Eukaryota > Metazoa > Chordata > Mammalia > Primates > Tarsiidae > Tarsius > Tarsius wallacei. The sequence goes on along the minus strand of CAUYQG010121840.1, from coordinate 7,798 downwards.
AGGGGGAAAGAGGTCTTGGTTGTATTTGCGGGTCACTGCACCCATGAAAGAGACCCCCTTCCCTATATTCTAGGGTGAAACCGCACTAAAAATAACTGTGACTGTCAATGTGTCTAGATCTTTCTACTTTTCTTCTTTACACCTCCCCTGGACACAGCTAACCTGTGATTTCCACTTTGTGATGCTGTGGATTTCAAAGAGACTTATTCTCCATACAAGTCACGTCTTTTTAGCTCAAAATCCTGATCATGCATACACCTCCTATTTCTCTCCTAGGCTTGAAGTAAATGTTCATAGCATTAGCTTCTACATTACATAGAAAAAAAAACTTGTCCCATAAAAGCAATATCAGGCTAGTGAAAAAGTGAGAGACATATAAACATGTAAGTGACGTGTAAACATATGTCTCTTACCCCTCACTCCAAAATCAGTACACACATATTATTTGAAAGCACTTCTGTGTTCGTGATGGTTCCAGCTTTTCCTTCACCGTCTTAAACATCTGTTAGATTGTCTTTCTGCAGACAGCGGGTAAATGATATGGTTTATTTTGCACAACTGATTATAGGAAACCTTCTCATGTATCCACCAAATGACATTTTAAATCACATCTTCTTTTTCGACTTTAAAGAACCAAATGACTTCCTTATCTTAACATGATTTATTATTTGGGCATGAGCCAGGGACCCATGAGGGTGTTATCTATGGCTGCTTCACATGAAGGATTCTTATCAAGCAAGCAAAGTTTACAATCACAGTCAGAGATGAAGGGAAAACAAATGGCATGGTCAATAGTTCCCTATGTAAGATTTTTTCAAACGATCTTATCTAGTAAACCTCTTTTCCAAAAGCTCACAGACGATGTGCTTTTCCATTAACTACAGAGATATGGTAAGTGATGTGGGTAATATTTTGAATTTTTTCTCTTTTCATAGGCTGTCAGCTAAGACTCCTATTTTATTTCTCTTTGGACACCAGTTGGGGTTTTTTCCACATGAGCTCAAAGCCTTTGTTGATAAAGATTTTCTCTCATGACTGATCACTTTGATCAGAAGCTAAAAATATATAAGAAAAGGTCACCTCTCTCCATTCTTTCCTGCTCTTCTGGGTTTGGTAACTTGCGTGGCCCAGTTGTGGGTGCAGCCCAGGAATCACTTTGCTTCCAAACCTTCAGCACCTCCTTTCTTCTTTTTTTTTTTTTTTTTTAACAGGGCCTCACTGTGTCACCCAGGCTGGACTCAAACTCCTGGACTCACGCGATCCTTCCGCCTCAGCCTCCGGCCTAGCTGGGATTACGGGTGCACACCTCCCAGTGTTATGGTCAGTTGACCCTGTTTCTGACTTCTCTTCCAGCAACCTACTGTCTTGGTTTTCCCAAAGCTGAGAGTTTCCTGGGAAACAGCATCATCAGTGTTCGGAAACTCCTGGGCAAACCAAGAAGCCTGGTCACACCAAAATTTCATCCTCAGACCTGGAGGACATTATGCTAAGTGACTAAGCCAGACACAGGGGGAAAAAAAGTACTGCATGGGCTCATTTATATGTAGAATCTGGAAAAGCTGACTACATGGAAGCAGAGAGTAGAAGGGAGGTCACTAGGGTTGAGGAGGGGGGGGGAATAGGGATACGTTGGCCCAAGGGTACACGGTTCCAGTTATACAGGATAAACAAGTCTAGAAATCAAAAGTACAGCAGGAATACTAATACTACTGATACAGCTAATACTACTGTATTGCATACCAGGAATTTACTAAGAGAGTAGATTTCAGATGCCCTCACCACACACACAAAAAAATAGAGATGGATATGTTAACTGGCTTGATATGAGTAATCATTTTACTATGTGTATAAATGTATATAGACATGGATAAGTATATCTATATAGGACAGAGGTATATCCTCTCTATATAGAGATGTAGTTATGCATCATGTTGTATACTTTGAATAAATACAGTTTGTATTAAAAAATAAAATACAATGTTGTCTTCTCTTAACCTTTCAAGAACATCAATTCCAGCAAAATTCTCCTTTCTATCCTAAAACACGTCTTCCCCTTCCTAGTGTGTCTTTATTTTTGGTATACAAACTCTTCTCACATTCAAGAATAACAATAAAGTGAACAAAACTCAGTTCGCTGACCACACACCCCTACCCCCTCGGCAGCAGGACACCTGGAGAGAGTGGTCTGTTCTCCTCCACTCCCCATCTCCAGCTCGTGTCAAGCCACTGTGTCTCACCCACTTCAATAAGCCTTCACGCCATCACGCCACCAAAACTGCTCTTGTGGACGTCACCAAAAGCCATGTGTAGTTCAATTCACTTTCTCAGTCTTCCTCCTACTTGACAGCAGTAATTTTTTTTTTTTTGAGTCGGAGTCTCACTGTGGCCCAGACTGGAGTGCAGTGGCCGCTCCCGGCCACCGCAGCCTCGACCTGCTGGGCTCCGGCGATCCTTCCGCCTCAGCCTCCCAAGTAGCTGGAACTACAGGCGCGTGCTACCACACCCGGCTAATTTTTTGATTTATTGTAGAGATGAGGTCTTGCCAAGTTGCCCAGGCGGGTCTCGAACCCACGGGCTCAGGCAGTCCACTCACCTCAGCCTCCCAAAGGGGCGGGATTACAGGCTGAGCCACCGAGCCCGGCTGGCAGCAGTATTGACAGGGGTGACTTCACCCTCTTCCTGGCTACACTATCCTCGGTTGGCTTTCAAGACACCACCCTCCTGTTCCTTATCTCTGCTCTTGGGCCATCCTTTCTCAGTGTTCTTCCCCATACTCCTCATCTCAGGGATGCCTAATTTTGGCGACCTTGGGGCTCAACCGTGGCTCCTCACCAGCTTTGGTACCACACTGGCCTGAACCATTTTGTCTGAATTATCATCAACATGATCCTCTCTGGTCTCCCTGCTCTCACCCTTTCCTCTGCCTCCACCTCCAGTGGATTTTTAACTCAGCAGCCAGGATTACTGTAATTAAAGAGTCAGAGCCCATCATTCCTCTGCTGAAAACTCTCAGATGGCTCCCCAACTTACTCACTCAGAGGAAAAGACCAAGGCCTTGCCCAATATGCCACCACCCCTGTTTTTTCTGACCTCCTCTCCTTCCCCCAAGCCCTCATTCACCGAGCTCCATCACCTTGGCCTTCTTACTGCTCTTTGGAAAGATGAGCACCTCCCACCTGGCTAGGAGGGTGGTTGTGAGGGCAGGTGTTGCAGAGAGCAGACCAAATAATCCACAGCTGAATTAGACTACACCCGAGAGCAGGCATCTCTGAAAGGAGAGCTGGGGAGAAGGGCTAAGAAAACCGATAAAGGACTGGTATGCCCCTTCCTAGCCCTTCCAGCTGGGTCTGGTTGTTAGGAGGCAGTGCAGAGAGCTTGGAGCATGAGAGGGAGGGAGATGCCATGGCTTTCTCCCCTCCCACTCTGCATTGGGTGACTTCTCTGCCAGCAGTTGCGCCTCCCCTGGCTCTGGCTATCAGTGAGCCTGCCCACGTGGCTGCAGCACATGTTTGGGGACCTTGACTCTGGGCTCCTATAACACCGCCTCCTCCTTTTGTCTTCCAGCTTAGGGGTGGCTTTGGTTTTCTACTGCAGCCAATACCTGGGAACCTTATGTCTCTCTATGGGCCTCCCAACACCCCATCACCTATATAACAAATTCCTTGAATTTAAAGTATTATCGTCTTTAATATCAATGTATGTTCTGTCTTCCTGAATGGGCCTTGGCTGACGCACTTGGCCTCATGGGCATACATGCAGTGGCTGCCAGAGGGCAGTTGGCCATGGTCATCAAGAGCCCAGCCCCCGCAGTCAGCACGGGGCTCAGGTCACTGTGTGTGTCTTACTGGCTCAGTGTCCAGGTAAGATATCTGAGAATCAAAATATTCACAGCTCCTGGTATAAGTGAGCTTACCGTTTAGATGGGAGATGAGGAATTGAGGAATATGTTTATGAAAAGACCAAACAATAATGCAAGGCAATAAATGATTAGATGCCAAGATGCATGGTGAAACAATATGTGCTACGTTAAGACAGATTCTCCATAGCTTATTTCCTGTGTCTTGTGTGGATTTTCTACCTGTCCAGGTACGAGTCACTCTAAAATGACAAAGGAAAATTCATGGAAAGACCAAGGCTCAACTACAGAATATTTCCAAGGTATCCCTTTCAATAGAAAGATTCTGACACTGTCGAAAGCTGAGAAGTAGGCTTGTTGGAAGACACACGCCTCTATCTGCAGCACCTCAGAGAGAGGTCATTTTAAATCACTCCCAGCGCGCGCCTTTAACGCAGTCAAAGCAGAGGTGGGCTTCAAGTAGGTGACTGTGATGTACTCGTGACTTGTCAGGCTGCTAGGAAAAGAAAAGAGTGAAGGCTCCTCTCCTGCAATTTCCTGAGCTTCTTTCTCACAGCATATGTGTTTATCACAAGAGAGAGATTCACAAACCAGGGACCACGCTGCGAATCTTTCCTTAGCGTCAACCATTTCCTTGCCTCCCTTCAGTCATGTTGGTGTCCAGGCCCATCCTTCTAACTACTTCAAATGACAAGGTTTTCTTTTTCTTTCCTTCACTCACTCATTCAACAAATGTGGTCGAGCACCTAGTTTGATCTAGAAATCAGTCTAGGGACTGGACACGCAATGTATATCCAGCCGACATAATCTTTCTCCCGTGGCACTGACACAAAAGCACTCTATAAGGGTTCTCTTACTAGAGGCACATTATACCTGGGAATAAGGCTGGAAAAACAGTCCACTGAGGGTAGCTAGACTTTTCATTGGAAAAGAAATTTGACATCATTCTATATTGTCAATCTATGGCTTCACTGCCAATAAATCCTGGGAGAAATTTAATTTAGTTTTATTCTAAGTGCAAAGAACTTTCATTAACTTTTTAATTGAAGTGCAACGTACATATAGAAAAGTTCACAAATCATAAATTCAGAGCTTGATGAATTGTTACAAAGTAAACACAACCATGTAACCACTTCCCAAGTCAATAATTGAAGATTATTGAGTCCCATAAAGCCCCTTGTTCCCTTCCCAAAATTATTCTACATCTCTACCACCGTCCTGTACTCTAACACAATAGATTAAACAATCTATTAATCATTAAACAATCTATTAAACAATTGCTTTTAAAGTTGTTATTAATATAAATGAAATCATATGGTAAGCATTTTCTTATGTCTGACTTCTTTTCTCAACGTATTTATAATATCATCCAAATTGTTGCATGAAACAGCTTATTCATTTTAGTTGCCATATAGTATTGTTATAAATAAACCCAAATTTATTTATCAGTTCTACTGTTGATAGATATTTGGGTTGTTTCCAGTTTTTGATTATTATGCATTGTACTGCTATAAATATTCTTGTACTTATTTTTGGTGTATGTATGTATATGTTTCTCATAAGCATATATATAGAGGATTGAAATTGCTGGATTACAGTGCATGTGTATGGTGAAATTTCGTGTTTTATGTCATTTACTAAAATATGCTTATATTTACCAATATATACCAGTGTGCCCCCAGGTTTATATAAGAGGTCACGTTGCTCCATATCCTTGCCAATTCTTAATATTTTCAGACTTAAGTTTTGGCCTTTCTAGTGACTGTGATGGTTACCCATCATGATTTGAATTTTCCTGATTACCAATGAGGTTGAGCACATTTTTATATGTATAGTGGTCATTAGAATATCTTTTTTTTTTGAAGTACCTAGTCAATGTTTTGTCCATCTTGCTACTAGGTGTCTGATATTTTTCTTATCTATTTCCATTTTTTTTTTGCATACACTGGGAAATGCCGCTTTTCAGATGTATGTGTTGAATATATCTCCTTCCATTTACAGCTTAATTTTTAAAATTCTCTTAATGGTGTCATTTGATGAACAGTTTTAAAATTTTTATGTAGTCTAATTTATCTGACAAGTAGTTATGAAAATAAAAATTATTACAAGAGACAGGGATATTATATATTTAAAATGTTCCATGAGTAAGCATATCAAGTATAAATATATTGCAACTAATAACGTCATTTCATAATATATGAAACAAAAATATGCAAACCAATATCATTTCTCCATTTTACATATCAGAAAGCTAAAACTCAGAATGAGAAGGTTGCTAATCACACATTAGAAAGCAGATTGACTTGAAAGCCAGTGCATCTAAACACAATAGTCATCAATTCCAAACCGAAATCATCCGGGGTCTTGAGTGATTCAAACAACCAATGAAGGGACTCTGTGCTTCCTTTCAAGTTGTGATCCAGCATAGATGCAGTTTGCTTGTTTCCCTTTGATAACGAAACACCTCTAATTCCCGTTTTGAGTTGTTTTCGTATTAGTTTGCCCTCGCGATCCATTTTAATTTCTCCTTTAAATGACATTTAGAAGTTATAACCTAAAGTCTTTTTTATTTTGACATTTCTTTTCAGTGTATATCTGCTCTCTGTAGAAGTGTGAAGGCATCTGGGTGAGAGCTTGCCCAATGCAGTCATTCCTTAGGTTTAATGGCTCTGGGCTCAGAACCCCTGTGCATACTCAGTTATTTTTCCCTTCAAACAAATCGTTTCACTGCTTTGAGCTACTTCTCTCATCTGGGAGGGGGCACAGGAAAGCCTGACAGAGTTCTTTTGTGGGTAAAATAAAAGAGTCTCCATGAATTCATGTGGAGACGCTCTATAAATATTTGTCTTTCCTTTCAAGAATAGCCATCTTCTGTCTTCCATAAGCACACCAGCCTTTGCCCTTCTCTCAGATTTATCACTGCTTTCCCTCTTTACTTTTCACCTGGTCGTCACCTGGAAGCTATTTCTAGAGAAAATACCTAGGGACATCTTCTTTATCAAACTGTGTAAAAATGATCTGCAGCTCAAATTTAGTAAGTTTTTGAAAATCACTTGAGCCAATTAAAGGCTTACTTACTTATTAATACATTTCTCTCAGTTTACTTTTGAACTTAAAATTGAAGTGAACTAAATTAAGATATAAGTAAATCTACTAATAGAATATTCTATGTTTCTACCATCCAACTTTTTCCATAGGCTGTTAAATACACACACACACACACACACACACACACATACACACACACACACACACACAAATATACACGTATATATATTGGGGGTGCCCAAATAAATGTGTACACATTTTAAAAGATGTTACGAGCTGGGTGTGGTGGCTCATATCTGTAATCCCAGTACTTTGCGAGGCGGAGGCGAGAGGATTGCCTGAGCCCAGGGGTTCAAGACCTGCCTGGGCAACTTAGCGAGACCTCGTCTCTACAATAAATCAAAAAATTAGCCAGGCGTGATGGCACTGCCTGTAGTTCCAGTTACTTGGAAGACCGAGGTGGAAGTGGAAGGATCGCCGAAGTACAGCAGGTCAAGGCTGCAGTGGCTGTGAACCTGCCACTGAACTTTTGCCTGGGAGACCCAGTGAGGCTCCAACTCAAAAAAAGAAAGAGAGAGATGTTCGCTATCTCTGGACTCTGATGACTGGATGTTGATGGTAACCACTCTGAGCACTTCTTGAGTTGCAGAAGTCAAATGTGACTTGTATTCATCTTATTGAATATTGCAATTTTAATGCAGTTTTTTCCTTTCTTAAAATGTGTGTCAGCCGGGCTCAGTGGCTCAGCCTGCCATCCCGCGCTTTGGGAGGCTGAGGTGAGTGGATTGCCTGAGCCCGCGGGTTCGAGACCCGCCTGGGCAACTTGGCGAGACCTCATCTCTACAATAAATCAAAAAATTAGCCAGGCATGGTGGCGCGCGCCTGTAGTTCCAG
>CAUYQG010121838.1:0-22007 GCA_963574415.1 Tarsius wallacei | reverse complement strand
CGTTTTTTTTTTTCTCTATTTCTTTTGTCTTACCCGCCCCTCATCTCCCACCCCCCCCCCCCCCCCGGGGGGGGGCGGGGCCCCCACGAAGCTCTGGGACAGGAAGATGATCCAAGATACTATTCAAATACACATTTTTTTTTAAATCCTTAATCTAATAAACAAGGGAAGAACATGCCCCACATTAGCAACAGTATTGAACTGCTACTCCAGTGTCCTTTGTTTAGTTTGATAATGTAAACGAGAACTTGGACTATACAGTTTCTAAGTCCTCTTGCTTTGCACCCTCTTTCAAATGATTTGACGTGTTGTGTGGGAAAATGGATAATAAAACTTGAAAGAATTCTTCCCAGATCTGAAAGAGTATTACATGAGATACTTCTTGAGTATAAAGTGTGTGAGTTTTATGAGAAAATTAGCAATTCAACTATGAAATAGTGATTTGAATCAAACCCGTCTTGAGATTTGGATGGGAGCTTAGGTCACACATGTGCTCTCTTCTGTTCTCCGGCCATTTCCCTGAGTTTTGGATGACAGATATTTCTCCTTGATGCTCAGGTTCAGCAGACTGTGCAGGATCTTTTTGGCCGAGCCCCAAGTAAAGCTGTCAATCCAGATGAGGCTGTGGCCATCGGAGCTGCCATTCAGGGGGGTGTGTTGGCTGGTGATGTCACAGATGTGCTACTTCTGGATGTCACTCCCCTGTCTCTGGGTATTGAAACTCTGGGAGGTGTCTTTACCAAACTTATTAACAGGAATACCACTATCCCAACCAAGAAGAGCCAGGTAAGAGCTATCACTATCTTGTCACATCCATATTAGGTTCTCTGGGGGATGTGATTACAGCCACCTTTGCAAGCTTCTTCTAAAAAACTTTACTATTTGTTTTGCACTTCAAACTTGTTGACTGTGGGTTGATAATCTTGCTTTTCATTTTTTTTTATTCGAAAGTTCTTACATGCCTGTTAGCAGTAATTGTAGGAATTAATATAATTTGCTAAAAGGAGCCTCAGTTGCTTGGAACTGAATTCTCTGTAGTCTTCCCTTGTCAAAGACAGCAAGAATAGTCTAGCCAAGACTTAGGGGAGTGCGTGTGCTTGTCTTATAGGTAAACATTTGAAGGGATGGGGTGCTGAGATACCTAACAGTTATTTGTACATGGCTTGGTCTTGGATTAAGAATTATTTCCTGCCGGGCTCACACCTGTAATCCCAGCACTTTGGGAGACAGAGGTGAGAGGATTGCCTGAGAACAGGCTGGGCAACTTGGCAATACCTCGCCTCTCAATAAATCAAAAAATTAGCCAGGCATGGGGGCATGTACCTGTAGTTTCAGCTACTAGGAAGGTGAGGCGGAAGGATCGCCCGAGCCCAGAAGGTTGAGGCTGCAGTGGCTGTGAGCGTGCCACTGCATTCCAGCCTGGGAGAGAGAAAGAGCCTGACTCAAAAAAAAAAAAAAAAAAAAAGAATTATTTTATGACTTTTCCAATCTTGATGTTTCTCTGAAAAACTAATGACTGTTGCTGTATTTGTGCAGTGATGTATCTGTCAACACATCATTCTGAAGAAAAGTATGTGGTGACTTCTTTTACTGAGCACATGATAACATCTCGTCTCTTGTTCCTGTTTTCTCAGAGGAGCATGTTTGAACACTTTAGCTCCTTCTTGAGGCCTCCTGTGCTAATGCTGCATCTTTGTACAATGCATTTGCTTAGTTGAAACAATAGCTATTGTGTGCCCTTTTGCTGTACTAATCCTACTCCTCTTTCCTGTAAAAGACATAGGCCTTTGTTCTGAACATAGTGTAAACTAGGACCTTTTGGATGTTGGGATGTGAATTTATTTCTCTGGCTTGAATTCTGTCTGTATAAGGGGAGTAGTTTAATCAGATTGCTAATCCAGGAAGTTTTTGTCTTTCCTAGGTGTTTTCTACTGCTGCTGATGGGCAGACCCAAGTAGAGATTAAAGTGTGTCAAGGTGAGAGAGAGATGGCTGGAGACAACAAACTTCTTGGACAGTTTACTCTGGTAGGTGTTGTGAATCCTGAATATTGTGCCTTTTACTGTAAAGCTAGATGATATTGTAACTCATAAATAGACAGTTGAATATTGTTAGTGGCTTCTGATTAGCACTGCTTATTGGTTCTTGGTGAGATGAGCAGTATTGGGGAGGGTTTCTGTCATTCATTGTGCCCCTGCATACATACAGCCATTATAGTTACTTGCTGTTTAACCTTCACTGGTATAAGACATGTTGTTTTCAGGCAGCAGACTGCTACACTCACTTGTAAACTTGTGTTTCTGTATGTTAAGTGACGGTATCACTTGTTTCTTCTCAGGGACCAAATGACTTGTTTACCAGAAGACCATATAGATGAAGAAATAATAGCACTGAACCCCTCTGTGAGAGGAGCTTACTCTGTATATTTACTTATTTTAGATTGGAATTCCTCCAGCTCCTCGTGGAGTCCCTCAGATTGAAGTTACATTTGACATTGATGCCAATGGGATTGTACATGTTTCTGCCAAAGATAAGGGCACAGGACGTGAGCAGCAGAGTAAGTCCCCTTGTTTACCAGACTGTAAGAGTGAGTTGAGGGTGCTCTGTTGGGAAATAGACCCTCTTGTTGTACATATCTTTTCCCACTGAGCTTCAGGGGGAGGGTGATGAATCCTTGTTGCCCCTTTTCTTCTCCGTTATCAGGTTTTTTGTTTTTTTTTTAATAAATTTTTTGTAGAGACAGGGTCTAGCTGTGTTGCCTAGACTCGTCTTAAGGTTCTGGTCTCAAGCACTGTTCCGTCTATCTCAGCCTCCCAAAGTGCTAGGATTATAGGTGTGAGCCACCACACCCAGACAGGTATATGCTTCTTCATGTGATAGAGGAAGAAGAGGCATATAATTTTACTTGGGAATTAATGAGATGCCTTCCTTTTACTATAGTCGTAATCCAGTCTTCTGGTGGGTTAAGCAAAGATGATATTGAAAATATGGTTAAAAACGCAGAGAAGTATGCTGAGGAAGACCGCCGAAAGAAGGTGATTACTTTTTTTGGTTTTTCTTCTGAGCTTCTTAATCTTAGTAAAGCTGGCCATGAAAGTGGGTTGTACATGTCGTAGATTGGGGGTGGATAAGAGAAAATTAGAAGATCAGTCTATCTTCCTCGTTTTATGACTTACGTGCAATGCCACACTCTCAGTTTTCCCTGTCAAAATTCTTTTTTCTTGCTTTAAAAGAGACAGGATCTTGCTACGTTACCCGGACTGGTCTTGAACTCTTGGCTCCAAGCCACTCGTTACCCCCCACACCCCCAGCCTCAGTAAGTGTTGGGATTAAAGCATAAGCCACCAAATTCTGTTACAAAACTTAGCTCAAAGCTCTGACTCGGACTGCAGTGATTTCTTCCGCTTACTGTTTTTACTCTAAAAGTATACAGCAGATAAGTTATTGTTTTGTTTAGTGTGAATATTCAGCAAGCTTTGGATAATTGGACAATTTTCATTTATATTAAACCTCAAACTTCTCAAAGGAACGAGTTGAAGCAGTTAATATGGCTGAAGGAATCATTCATGACACAGAATCCAAGATGGAAGAATTCAAGGACCAATTGCCTGCTGATGAGGTAAGTTCTGTTTTAAAATAACTAGAGGTTAGACACATTGTCATCAGTGTCAATGAAGTTCCTTTTTTTGTGGGTCTAGATAGAGGTTTAATTCTCTTTGTTTCTAAATACTACTTCTACATGTAATGAATGGCACAGAAAACCTGGAAAAGTGAGGATTTTTGTTTTCTTTTTAAGTGCAACAAGCTAAAAGAAGAGATTTCCAAAATGAGGGAGCTCTTGGCGAGAAAAGACAGTGAAACAGGAGAAAACATCAGGCAGGCAGCATCCTCCCTTCAGCAGGCATCATTGAAGCTCTTCGAAATGGCATACAAAAAGGTGAAGGGTGTTTTGATTCTGACTTGATCTTAACGGAACTGTTGTTGATTATTGTCACTGGTGGCCCCTTTCATAGCCATTTAATAGAATCGAGAGTGTTCGAATTGGAGATAGTCTCCTGCCTTCTTGACTGTACTTTGGAAGTGGGGATAGGGTTAAAGGGAAGGAATCACAGAAAACCACCAGTAGGGTACAAGGCAGGAGGGAGAGTGGAATAGAGATGAAGGATGAGGAAGGAATATGTGGTTCAGCAAAGAGCAGATGGTTAGCCCTAACGTTAAATCTGAGTGGCTCTCAAATACTTTCTTAACAGATGGCGTCTGAGCGAGAAGGCTCTGGAAGTTCTGGCGCTGGGGAACAAAAGGAAGATCAAAAGGAAGAGAAACAGTAATAGTAGCAGTAAATTTTGGAGCTGAAAGGACAACATATGAAGCTTGGGAGTGAAGGGACTTCCTGAGCAGAAATGGGCAAACTTCAGTCTTTACTGTGTTTTTGCAGTATTCTATATATAATTTCCTTGATTTGTAAATTTAGTGGCCATTAGCTAATGATCATTTAATGGGCGATAATTCCAATAGTACATAAGTTCACAGTGTCCTATGTCCCTAGCCTGTAATAATTTTCCAGCTGCATGTCCAAGGGGATAAGATGAGTTATTGATCATTTCAAAGATTTAACATGTTTTGTGCTGAAGTGGCCATATTTTCATGGGGTGAAACTGTCTCACACACAATGAAGGTAGTCAGCCATAGACTTGGGGATGAGATCCTTCTAGTTAGCCAAGTACTGCTATATTGGCCTGTGTGTAAATGGGGGTCCTTCACCTGAGGCCTTGCAAGGCAAGCTAGCTGTGCTATGTTTGTAGATGGGGCAGAAGAAGAATTGAAAACTCAGCTATTTATGTTAGGTACAGCTATTAAAACAAGATAGTAATGAGGCTAGGGTCCCTATCTTTCTTAAGACACACTTTTCTAGCTGCCTTCTGCCCTATGTTTGGCACCTAGGTCCTTGATTGTTATTTTTATCCATTCTGGATTTTTTAAAAAAATAAATATGAAAAGCATCTTGATCTCTTGTTTATAAGGGGTGAGGCCCTGAGATTTAGCTCAGGAATAAAACATGATTTATACTTCCCATATCTTCCAAAGAGGGAAATACAGAATTTTGTAATGCAAGCTAGAAAAGGCAAACAAATTCAAGATTTGAAAGGGCTGGTATGATGAAATGATAAGCAGTATCAGCATGGGCATTCTGATTATGAGGGCTTTTATTTTCTAAGACCCATCTTAGCATGAAAACCAGGGTAACTATTTGTAGGTTGCTGTCAACTCCACGTAGCAAAATCCAACCAGAATTGGCTTAAAGAAACTAACATTTAGAAAAAAGTCCCAAGATGTGATTTCAGTGGCTCAAAAATAACAGGAACCCAGATTCTTTCCCTATTTCTGCTTTTATATCCGCAGAGTGTTGGCTTGTCCCATATTCTCTGATGTAGTTCTAAGTACTACATACTGACAACTTAGAAAGGTGACTACATTTTGTATCTCATTAAACGTGAAGAATTATTTCCAAAGTCTCCCAACAGACTTCATGTTTCATGGATTACTGTCATATGCCACGCTTAAAGGAGTCTGTTATCAAGATGGGTTTAGAACATCAGATGTAATGGCTCCTTTTGTAATATGTAGAAATGAGACTCGTGTATTTGCAAAAGTCAATCTGAGAAATTTAATGTTGTAGTGTGAAGGAAGTGCTTTAGACTATAACATTCCGGGAAGTTTTGGTGTTAACACCTGTGTATAAGATTTTTGGGATTCATGTAAGAAATAAACTCTAGGCTGAAGTTTTTAGCCACGTCAACATTTTATGGGAGTGTTGCGGGATGTGTAGTAGTTCTTTATTATGAAGGATTGTTTTGTGATATATTGGAAGATACTTTAGCATTTTTGGTTGGTTCTTGCCCACGTCTTAATCATAACTAAAAAAGTCTTCCAGTCACCAGGAACACCAATTATGTCTCAGCTCAAGCAGGCAGAGAATTCCAACCCTCCTCTGCCTTTTTATTTTCCTTGTATTTGGGCCCTTCACTGATACTATGCCCACTCACATTGAAGAGGGCAATCTGCTTTAACCTATCACTAACCTCTTTGAGATACTTAAAGATAATGTTCGACCACATATCTGGCATCCTGTGGCCAGTCAAGTTGACATACAAACTTAGCACAAAAAGGCAGAAAGTAATGTTTTTAGTAAAGCCTTTTATCGTTAGAAGTGCTTGATCGGGTCCTAAAAGGAATTTTAAAGATAGAGACAGGATCTTGCTCTGTTGCCTGGCTGTTCTGGAACTCGAGCCCGAAAGGAACTGACATTCCTCTTAATGCCAGTCTCTTTTTCTTAAACAGTGTCTTTAGTTTCAACGTAAATGTGTTTCTATGTTGCTTAAACCAAAAAAATCCTACACTCAACTCTAAGCAACTTTCAAAGTCACCATCTCTACTACTACTAGTAGTAAATTGCCATTTTGGATTATTCCAAGTTTTAACTAGTCTTCCTTCCCACTTACACCCTTGCTACCTTAGTCTTCTCCTGTAGCTCTTTCACTCTACCTCTTTTCCCCTTTTTCCCAATTTTATCAGGTCTTTGTCCTTGGTGGAACAGTGTCTCCCCCCCCATTCCACTTTGCATACCCCTCACTTTTTTCATGGGGTTACGAAATGTCATATAAAATGGCAATCCCTTTCAAGTTCTTGTCATTTCCTATTCTTATCCGACTCTTTCTCCATAGCATTTATTTTGTAATCTGTCCTTTCCTCACTAAAATATAAGCTCCATGAGGTCAGAAACTGTTTTGTTCATTGTTATTTCCCAGCACCTAAAACAATGCCTGGCACGCAAACACTCAAATCTTTTGTCAAATCTCTCACTGTCCAAAAATCTGGATGGTTTGGCTTAAAGGTTAAAGTCACTTGTTTTTCAAGTTTAAATTATATTCTTACCTATAAGAGTACTGGGGGCAATTTGGAAAAACCCAACAACTATAGTTAATTGGTAAAAGTTTTTTATTACTTATTTTATTTTATATATATGTATTTTTTAGTTGGAGTCTCACTTTGTCACCTACGCTGGAGTGCAGTGGCACATTCACGGCCACTGCAGCCTTGATCTGCTGGACTCAGGTGATCCTTCTGCTCAGCCTTCCCCACCATGCCCAGTTAATTTTTTGATTTGTTGTAGAGATGAGGTCTCGCCAAGTTTCCCAGGCTGGTCTTGAACTTGTGGGCTCAGGCAGTCCTTTCATCTCAGCCTCCCAAAGTGCTGGGATTTACAGGCATGAGCTACCATGCACGGCCATGTTCTCTTTTTTTTTTTTTTAAAGAGATGGGGGTCCCTTCATATCAGATGCCACTGCCAACTCCATTCTGTTCACCAGTCATAAGGTAAGGGCTTTTGTCTCCACCCTTTCCCAGACTCTTAGTATCACAATATGAAATGAGGGAAAGCCCTAGGGACAGAAAAGCTATAGGGCGGCCTACATCACTTTCTGAACAGCATGCAAGAGGTATGTTAACAATTAGAACCATTGAAACAGATGGCCGAATAGGTGGGAAATAACAATATCAGCAGTTTCTTATGGTTAAACCTAATACAGTGAGTCATAATCCATTTCTGCTACAGCAAGTCAGAAAACAAATCCATCTCGGCATTAAAGAGAAAGCCACAGCTGAACACCAAGCCAACTTTTAATAAATATAAGCATCAGCCCTGTGATCAGGAAATCGTAAAATAAATGTTCAATTTAAATCACAGGCTCTTAAATTGAGGTTCTTGGAGCCCCTGACCGAGAAGATGGAGATTGTGGTCAAAGGATAGGGTTGTGGGGTAGGAAGTCCATACGGATAGACTTTGGGCAGTTTGTTTATTTTTGAGTTGGAGTCTCACTCTGTTGCCCAGGCTGAAGTACAGTGGCACGCTCATGGCCACTGCAGCCTCGACCTGCTGGGCTTAGGTGATCCTTCCACCTCAGCCTTCCAAGTAGCTGGAACTACAGACGCACGCCACCATGCCCGGCTAATTTTTTGATTTATTGTAGAGAAGATGTCTCAACCAAGTTGCCTAGGCTGGTCTCGAACCTGTGGACTCAAGACAATCCTCTCACCTCAGCCTCCCAAAGTGCTGGGATTAGCATGAGCCACCACGCCCAGCCGACTTTGGGCAGTTTGAAAGGGACTGATTTTTTTTTTCTAGGGAAATGGTCCATTGCTTTCACTGGTTTTTCAGACTCTGTAACCTAAGAAGAGCTAATCATAGTTTTCCTTGATAGGAAATCGATTTACCTTGCTAAATTAACTGGCTTGAATTCAAGTCATATCCTCCAGGTCCCTGCCTTCCCCTTGCCATTTGGCATCTTTCTACGCATTTCTTAAGCATCCTTGGTCTTCTGTAATGTCTTCCCCACTCAGCCCACAAGGGTCATTTCAGTCAAATTCTTACATCCTTATTTTTCAACATCCTTATTATCCACTCAGCAATGTCATCTCTTATATTTTTATCCACCTTCCCTAGGACTATTTTGAAACAAATTCTAGAATTCATGATTTTACTCAAGCACAGCATATACTTCTAAATGGATTTATTTATTTTTGAGTTGGAGTCTCTGTCACCCAGGCTGGAGTGCCATGGCACACTCATGGCCACCCCACCGTCGACCTGGGCTGCGGCGACCCTTTCGCCCCAGCCTTCCAAGTAGCCGGAACTACAGGCGTGCACTACCATGGCCGGCTGATTTTTTATTTATTGTAGAGATGAGGTCTTGCCAAGTTGCCGGGGCTGGTCTTGAACCCACGGGCTCAGGCAATTCACTCGCCTCGGCCTCCCAAAGTGCTAGGATTACGGGCTGAGCCATCAAGCCCAGCCCAGGATTATTAAGAAAAAAGTAGTCACACCTAAAAAAATCAACATCTTCTCTATAGCAAACACCAAGTTGCTCTTTCCAAGTTTCATAACTTTTTTTTTTGAGAAATCTCACGGTTGCCCAGGCTGAAGTACAGTGTGGCACTTCAAGGCTTACTGTAACCTTGACCTGCTGGGTTCATGTAATCCCTCTGCTTCAGCCTTCCAAAAAGCGGGGACTACAGGTACCCACCATCACACCTGGCTTATTTTTTGGTTTATTGTAGAGACGAGGTCACCAAATTGCCCAAGCTGGTCTCAAACCCCTGAGCTCAGGCAGTCCTCTCACCTCTACCTCCCAAGGTGCTGAGATTACAGGCATGAGCACTGTGCCCAGCCCATAACTTAAAAGTTGATCTGAGTCAGGAACCAAGTAAGGGTCACACCTCCATTGGTTGACATGTCCTCCAAATCTCTTTCAATCTGTAACCTATAAGCTCCTCTAACTCGTTTTTTTCCCCTTTGTAATTTGTTTTAGAAACTGACCGCTGGTCCTGTAGCGATTCCTGCATGCTAGATTTCAGTAATTGCATCCCTGAGGTGTCATTTATGTGCTCCTCCACCTGACTTAATCTGATTCAAGTTCAGTCTTGTTATTATTATTATTTGGCAATAGGTGGTGTATATTTCCATCGGAGGGCACATAAGTTTGGCTCTTTTGTCATGTTAGTAGCCACTGATGATCATTACCTAGATGTCTAATTTATCTTTTCTTCATTTTTATTTTTTCTTCATTTTTAGTTGGAATACCTCTATAGTAAGAAACTTTCCCACTTAACAAGTACCATGTTACCCTGAGGTATACCTATACATAAGGGAAGACTGGTTCAATGCTCAGTTGTTTTCCTTTATTCGATAGTTTTTTAGAATGAGTTGGTTTCATATTAATCAAAGGTGGGGAAATTAGGTTTCTTGAATGTCATTGTGAACTCATGGATTTTTACTTATTTTTGTGTTTCAATTCGTTGCAGTTATTCTTAGTGATACTCAAATTGTTCTAACCTTTGAGAACAATTTGTTCTAGCCTGTGAGAACATCTTCCTGTTGGCTCTTAAGTCATTTTTACAAGACCCCAGTTTGTTTCCTTGCTTACTGATATAACAAGGTGTTCCAGGCCCACCCTGTTCATTGCTACTTCAGTTCAGGAAACAGCTATGTCTTTTATACTGTTATTTAACAACCCTGTCTCCCCTCCCTGAAAAGACCATAAATGTAAGGGCTGAATTACATCTAAAAATGTTCAGCACTTGTCCCCAGTGCTAGCCACAAAATGCAGCATAAGCAATAAACATTTGTGGAATTAAACTAAAAGGTCAGCATTTTTCTAGTGATTTTACAAGTATCAATTGAGTCAAATAAGATAACACTAGAAGCATTAAGCAATTGCCTCCCCAGATGGTCCAAGAGCATGACTCGAGGCTTCCCCTGTAAATATTACATACACAAGCACTCACGCACACACACTATACTAAGAAAAAAGAATGAGAAAACAGTTTAGTTTTGTTCTCTATAAGCCTTTTTTTTTTTTTTTTTTGAGTCAGAATCGCAGTCTGTCCACCCAGGTTGGAGTGCAGTGGCACGCTCACGGCCACCACAGCCTTGATTGCTTGGCTCAGGTGATTCTTCCTCAACTTTCCAAGTAGCTGGAACTGCAGGCATGTACCACCCAGATAATTTTTTTTATTTTATTGCAGAGACAAGGTCTCGCCAAGTTGCCCAGACTGGTCTCAGGCAGTCCTCTCACCTCAGCCTCCCAAAGTGCTGGGATTACAGACCTGAGCCAGCGTACCCGGCCAGAGTAAAGCGTTTGTTGGCCAATACCTGCTTAATTTAACAAGACTACAAATTCATGTAAAGATGTTTGGTCCTCTAGAAACTGCTGTCATTCCTTAGTTGTAGTCCTCACTTCCAACTGAAGGGCCACATTTCACCAGTAGGTGTTCACAGGAGAGTAAACCAGTGGTCCCCCCAAACTCTGATATCAGGGATGGTTTCGTGGAAGACAATTTTTCCATAGATGGGGTAGGGGGGAGGGTTTCTGGATGATTCAAGTGTGTTACATTTATTGTGCACTTCTATTATTACAGTATACTATATAATGAAATAATTATACAACTCACCACAATGCAGAATCAGTGGGAGCCCTGAGCTTGTTTTTCTGCAGTCCCATCTGGGAGTGATGGGAGACAGTGACACTGAGTGGATTGCTTATGTCCAGTCTATTCCATACAACCCCCCCCCCCCCCCAAGTTGGAGTCTCACTCTGTCACTCAGACTGGAGTGCAGTGGCCACTCCCAGCCACTGCAGCCTCGACCTGCTGGACTCTGGCGATCCTTCCAAGCCTGTCTTCTAAGTAGCTGGAAGTGCGCTACTTGGTACAGGCGTGTGCTACCACACCCGGCTAATTTTTGATTTATTGTAGAGATGAGGTCTCGCCAAGTTGCCCAGGTGGGTCTTGAACCCGCGGGCTCAGGCAATCCACTCACCTCAGCCTCCCAAAGCGCTGGGATTACAGGCTGAGCCACTGAGCCCGGCTTTACTCCATACTCTTGTTTGGTTGCTGTCACTGCATAAAACCCTGCTTTACAGAGACAGGATGTGGGAAATGGAAGCAGGCTTTTTAGCACTGATCTGACAGGAGGTGGACCTCAGGTGGTAATGCAAGCAATGGGGAACAGCTATAATTACAGATGAAACTTTGCATAAAGCTTTGCTGACTGCCTACTGCTCACCTCCTGCTGTGCCGCCCAGTTCCTAACACCATGGACTGGTACCCGACCCTGGCCCCGGGGTCGGGGACCCCTGGAGTAAATGCTACTGTACACGTGCCCATTTCAAGCCACACTGTACTTCATAAACAACTGTGTCCTATGTCAATTTATAATTTTTTTGGGGGGGGGGGTTGAGGTCTCACTCTGTTGCCTAGGCAGTATGTGCAGTGGTACAATCGCAGGCTTGACCTGGGCTCAAGCAATCCTCTCACCTCAGCTTCCTGAATAGCTGAGACTACAGGCACATGCCACTGCTCTAATTTTTTTATATTTTGTAGGGACGAGGTCTTGCTATGTTGGCCAAGCTGAGCTCAAGCAATCCTCCTGCCTCATCCTCCCAAAGTGTGGGATTACAGGCATAAGCCACTGTGCCCAGCCAATTTATAACAATCTTAAATCCTGTTTTATATTGTACCACTACAAGCTTTGCCATTGACTTTTACTTACTTTCATATTTGTTTACTTAAGGATGGAATCCATAGAACTGCATTCCTCAAGTTCAACATGATTAAGTATTGCCAGGAACCTGAACACACTAGATATTCCTTTATCAATTTCCATCTGCTTCATAAAGTTGTAAGTGCTTTAAAGACAGTCTCATCCAGATATTTTCAAACTATTTTTTATTTTTCTAGCTACAGAAACAATTTTTCTTAAAAAAAAATCTTACATGGAACGCTGATCGGGGCAGGAAAAACACGAAACAGATACCTAGGAAAAAGTCATTCATTCTACAAATAGTGAGAAAAAACACTCCATTTTTTTGTTTTACATTCTCAACACATAACACTTCTGTGATGGGATGCATGGGTTTTTTCTCCATACCAAGCAATTCTCCAACTCTTACCACCTGCTGTGTATCCTACAATTCAATTCAATTCAATTCTGACATTATCTACTTGGAGTTAGCATCAGATCCCACAAGTTAAGGGCTCGCTCATTCTCACAAGGCTGCCCCCATTTCAGATGCCAGTCACAGTTCCAGGTCGTGATCTGTGCTTCAGACCAACTGGCTATAAATTAGGGTTCCTATAACCTCACCTCAGGCTCACAGACCTCAGGGAGATTAGTTATGTTTACCCATTCAATTTAAAAGATATTTCAAAGGATACAGATGGACAACCAGATGAAGAAGTACGCAGGGTAAGGTCCAGGAGAAACATGTCTGTTCCTGTGGAGTTGGGGTGTGCCACCCTCCCACCACGTGGATGCACTCACCAACCTAGAAGTTCATCAAATCATATTCAGAAGTTTATACAAAACTTACATGGCTTAATCTCCAGCACCTCCCCACTCTTCCTAGAGGTCGGTGGATGAGGCTGAAAGTTCCAATCCTTTAATCATCTGATCTTTCTGATGACCAGCACCATCCTGAACCACCTCAGCATAAACTCAGTTGTAATCAGAAAACATGCATTATGAATAAGAAAAGACACCCTTATTACTCAGGAAACCTCAAAGGACCAGGGACAAAGAGCAAATATATTTCCATTTATTCCAGAGTTAGGGTATATAAATACCCAATATTTTAAACTCATTCTGAAAAGCTTGAAGCTTCTAACAACACCACCAGCAGCTTAAAAGAGGAAGAGCTTCTATAGACCCATTTTGGTGGCTGCTGCTTTCCACCAGAAGAAACAAATCCCTAGAAACTATACCTTGGGGCCGGGCACAATGGCTCACACCTGTAATCCCAGCACTTTGGGAGGCAGACGTGAGAGGACTGCCTGAGCTCAGGAGTTCAAGACCAGTCTGAGCAACATGGCGAGACTTCATCTCACAATAAATCAAAAAATTAGCTGGGCATGGTGGTACATGCCTATAATTCCAGCTACTTGAAAGGCTAAGGCGGAAGGATCGCCTGAGCCCAGCAGGTAGAGGCTGCAGTGGCCGTGAGCGTGCTACCGCACTCCAGCCTGCGTGACAAAGTGAGACTCTGACTCAAAAAAAAAAAAAGAAAAAGGAAAGAAACTATACTTTGGACCTGCTCCACCTTTGGTCTCTTAACTTTATTTTCTGTTGGATAATGATAAAGTGAGTAGTACCACAGGTTCTCAACAGAAGAGTACAGAAAATAGTGGAAGAGGAACGAACAAATTGGGATTAGGAGAAATTAAAAGACTAAGACAATTAACATTCATTGGAGAGAGATGCTTACTAGAAATGATGTTAGGCACATTATGTAAAGTGTTTAATCCAGTAGTTCTATAAAATAGGCAGTATCCCATTTTATAGGTAAGACAACTGAGACACTGAAAGATTTAAGTAGCTTGCCCAAGTTAATGAGCAGAGTCAGGGTGGCTAACTCTAACAATCTTTTTTTACTAACAACCCTGCTAACTTCCAGAAGAGTAAAAGATACAGCCCTGCCAAGCGCAGTGGCTCAAGCCTGTAATCCCAGCACTTTGGGTGGCCGAGGTGAGAGAATTGCCTGAGTCCAGGGGTTCAAGACCAGCCTGGCCAACTTGGTGAGATTTCATCTCTACAATAAATCAAAAAATTAGCTGGGCATGGTAGTGTGTACCTGTAATCCCAGCTACTTGGAAGGCTGAGGCATAAGGACTGCCTGAGCCTAGCAGGTTGAGGCTGTGGGGGCCGTGAGCATGCCACAGACTCCAACTCAAAAAAACAAAAAAGACACAGCCTTTAGAAAATCTTCCCACAATCATGCCTTTCATGCCTTCCTCATCTTGAAATTTTTTTTTTTATTTCTTTGTAGAGATGGGTCTTGATATGTTGGCCCACGCTGGTCTCAAACTCCTGGCGTACAGCAATCCCTCCCACCTCTCAAAGTGCTGGGATCACAAGCATGAGCTACCACACTCAACCACTGGCTACTCTTAAACTGTCCTTCACATTAGCAACCAATTATCTCATTCTGTAGCTAGCAGCACTGTGTTCTCAAGACACTACTTGGTGCTTTCAACATCAAAACTTATAACAATCCATCAGCCTCCTTTCTCCCCACCCCTACCTGTTAGCTAGGAAGTTACTATATTCCAATATTTAACTTTATTATCTAATGTTAGAGCTGAGGAAGTTCTGAGACCATCAAGAACAATTATTTCATTTTTCAGGGAATCTGTATGTCTAGAGAGATTACATATTCTGTTCTCACCATATGGCAGTTTGAAAATTCAGAATCACCTATCACAGGACCCTTCTCAACACTGAATGGTCATGGTCCCATTTAAAAATTCTCTTTCTTGATGAAGGGACTAACCTGCCTGCTCCATTCCTCCCAGATCTCTTCTGCTAGACATCTATCCCAGCCTTTGCCTCTAATTCATGGATTTCCATTTCTAAATTGTAGGTATGGTGAATTTGCAACAACTAGGCAAGGAGGTTTTGAGCATATGGTTAGATTCCCTGGATCTGCAATATTCTAAGAAACAAGTTTCAAGAATGCAAAGGTTGACAAACAGCAATCCTACCTGGGATGTCATCCTGCTTACTTCAGCGTGACTCACACACAAGAAAGCCTGTGAGCTGGTCTAAAAAGCTGGTAAAGCCTTCAAGCATGGACCTGAAGCAATGCTATAAACACAAACATAAAAATGAGTAGGAAAGGTAGAGCAAGGCTACTAAGGAAGTAGGAATTGGAGCGAGGAGAATGAAGTAGGGAAAAGCTTAGGACACAGTAGATTCCTAATCAGTAAGTAATGTTTAAGACTAAATACAGTGTGTGAATGACACACAGCAGGAGTACAGTATTATATAAAGAGTGAACATATGCTGGAAAATTACAAAATGAAATCCAAAAAAGAGATTCCATCCTGAGAATTCACTTCCCAAGGGAGAGAAGATTTGCCCCATAGAAGGATGATGGTGTCCCCACCCTACGGAAACACAGGTAATGTATGTAATATAAACCACTGTGATATGATGCCCTAGACACTGAACATGGAGTCAGGAAGC
The DNA here is from genome assembly GCA_963574415.1 of Tarsius wallacei. Lineage (NCBI taxonomy): Eukaryota > Metazoa > Chordata > Mammalia > Primates > Tarsiidae > Tarsius > Tarsius wallacei. Next base: position 6,431 of record CAUYQG010121838.1, on the reverse strand, counting down.
CATAAATTAGCTGTGTGACTGAGCAAGTCACTTGTACCTTTCTTTGCCTCAGTTTCTCCATGCATGAAATGGGGATGATACCCCTTATCTCCAAAGTGTGGTCAAAGTTAATAAAACATGCAAAAGGTATTCAAAGACCGTATAATTGCAAATGCGTGACTGACATCACATCATGTCTCATAAGCAATCTCAAAGTTAATAGGCTCAAAATGAAATTCTCAGTCATCCCCTAAAACCTGCTCCTCACCCTTCCCACCTCAGTAAATGTCATTAGTTCAATACTCTGGGAGCCATTTTGACTCTTCCTCATCCTCCACATCCAATTGATCATCCAGTCCTACCCATTCTAACTCTCACACATAAGTCTAAGCAAAAATCATCTCTCGGGAGACACTGAAGCAGCCAAAATGGTCTCTAGGCTTCCCATTTTGCTCTCTCCAATTCGCACCAGGGCTCTAATCATTTTAAGCCACCCACTGTTAAGAGAAAGCAGCCAAATTCCTAAGCCCGGCTTCATAGGCCCGTCCACGATCCCTTCCCCTCAACCCACTCTCCCTGTCCAGAGCTGCTCCAGCAACTGGAGTTTCTGTAGTCCCTCCTGACGAACTCCTACTTATCCTTTGGGTCTCATTTTAGAGTTGGATCCCCTGTCGTACACTCTCAGAACACGCTGAAGTACTTAAAGTATTTGTGCGATTGTTATACGAGAGTATAAAAATCACAAACTGTTAGAAAGCCACCTAGACTACCAGCTCCATCAGGACGGGCCCTGTGATCTGGTTAACCTCTGTATCCCGGGGGAAACGGCCTAGCACACGGTCTGGGCTCAAATATTTGGACCCAAGTAGGGTGAAGGAAGACACAAAGTAGACAGCTAAAAACCCTAACTCAGCCGGGAGCGGTGGCTCAAGCCTGTAATTCCAGCACTTTGGAGGCTGAGGCAAAAGGATTGCCTGAGCCCAAGGGTTCGAGACCAGTCTGGGCAACTTGGCGAGACCTCATTTCTACAATAAATAAAAAAATTAGCTGGGCGTGGTAGCGCGCGCCTGTAGTTCTGGTTACTTGGAAGGCTGAGGCAGAAGGATCGCCGCAGCCCAGCAGGTGGACACCGGGGTGGCTGTGAGTGTGCCCCTGCACTCCAGCCTAGACGACGGAGTGAGACTCCGACGAAAAAAAAAAAAAAACTAACTCAAAACACAGTTCTAATGTACACAGCTGCTTATTTTGCTTTACACTCTCCCCACCTCCACCCTCAACGACTCAGACCAAACCGTGCGTGGGGTCCAATCCCTCAGGTTTCCCAGCTCAACGGGCCCTGCTTTCTTCCACCCCGTAAAGTTCTAAATCCAAAGCGAACCCATTCTAGCACCGGGACGAGCGGGAACGTGCCTCTTTCGCGCCTGCGGAAGAGGAGCCCGGGCCACCCGGGCGCAGTTCCTCAGCCCACCTTCTGCCTGGGCTCGAGACACTAGACCATCAAGCCGCGACGCACGCAGGCCGCGGCACTTCGTCTGAGGAGAAGCCGCTCCGCGCGAGACGCTTCTTGGAGGCTTCTCAAGCACCGTTCAATCCGCGTGTCGGGGCCCGAGCGCCTAGCTTCGCATCGCAGAGCCTCGGATGTCCATCCCGTTCTTGGAGGAGGGACGCGAAAGACGACGATCTCTGTTCTCTCCCTTTAAGAGCCACCCCCATTCGAGCCTGGCGGGGCTCTGAGCAAATCATCGCGAGGGCCGCCGGATCCCGCCCGCTTCCACCCTTCGGCTTGCCGGGCCGGAAGAAGAGTGGTATCTCCCGCCCCCAGCCTCTACCTCACAAGGCCGCGCGGCCCTAGCTGCGGCCAATCGGCGGGCTCATTGTAGGCCGCAGTGCAGAGAGCCAATGAAAAGTCGCGGCGCGCGCACTGCTTCCCCTCACCCGCACCGGCCCCCTCCCTTCCGTCCGCCGCCTTCCACTCCGCCCCTGGCGGAGGAAGTGATGTCACAGGCCCCATGTGAGCGGATTGCAACACATGCAGCTGCCTGGAGAGAGGGAGCCGGTGTCCTACGTCAGAGCCGCCGCCGCCGCGGAGCCGCCGCCGGGGAGGAGCAGCCGCTGCCGCCCAGGACTGGGCCCTTAGGTAAGGCATGAGGAGAGTAAGGCAGCGACTTATGCGGCGGGCTGCGCGGGGCGGGAAGAGGAGGGCCTCTCGGGGGTGGCGAGGAAGGGGGCCGCTCTGCCCCAGCGGCGGCGCTAACTCTGTGGTCTTGGTGTCTCCGGGCCCCGCCGGGCCGCTCTAGGGAGGAGGAGGCGAGAAGATGGCGGACGACCCCAGTGCTGCCGACAGGAACGTGGAGATCTGGAAGATCAAAAAGCTCATTAAGAGCTTGGAGGCGGCCCGCGGGTGAGCGCCGCGTCCGGCCCCCCCCCGTGCCCTCTTGGTTCCCGGACCCTTCAGGATGGACGCCCCCGCGCCGCATGGCCGGATGAGGAGAACCAGACACTAGCCAACTCCCGCCTTCTGGATCTCTGGGTAGTAACCCCCGACCCAGGGGCGAGGGTCGGCACGGTTGGCCCGAGAAAAGGTCCTTTCCCCTCATGGGGGCAAGGGGCCCGCGCTCCCGGGGCTTACACCACTCGACCCTCCCCCTCGTGGTAGGCCACCGCTACTTTTATACCCCTCCCGGGCTCTTCACTCGAGTTCCTCCCTCTTTGGACTTCAGGTGCTGCCACCGACTCGGGTGCTCGGCCTTCCTTTTCGAACGCCCTTCCCTTACTTCCTCTCTTCCTTTCACATTCTTTAGTCAGGCCTCATTAAAATGGCCTCCCCCTCCTGGGCCCGGGTGAGTGAAGTTTGGATGGGACAGGAAGGAGAGGTGGCCATGGACATCCTCTTCCTGACCCCACTTCCCCCGATTTCTCTGGGTCTTCCACCTCTGCCAAGAGGACTTCCCCCAAGTCCTCTGATTACCCCCTGAGCTTCCTGGTTTTAGTTGTTCCGGGACCCACTTAAAAACTGAAAGCGTCAACGTATGGGAGATGTTGGGGGACAGGACAGGTTTTGGTTAATGAGTCTGTATCTGTATATCTAGGAGAAATACGGATTAGGGAGCCGTATGGTATGAACTATAACAATAACTTCCCTGCTGGCATTTCTGTGAAACTTCTGGGGGTATCACTATAGAGGTGTCTGGTGTACTGATGCGTGGTGAATGAAATTTAGAACTGAATTAAGTGGGCTTTGAGTCTTGTAAGTTTGATAAGAAGCTGCAGATGTGTCCACTGGGAAGAGCAGGCTAGTTTAAAATTAGCCATGTGTGCTCTTTTTTGTTGTTGTAATATTGCTCTTTAGAGGAAGGTGTGCCAGAGGTATTCCAGTTTCCTTGTTTTATTACTTTATCTTGTTTCTTTCTCAATCATAGAAACTTTAGTTACAGGAAGTGTCCCCAAACAAAAGTGTTTAGAACATTACATACTCATGTGTCTGAGCATTCTTAGAATAGCAGAATGGCCTGCCCCAGGCCATGTGGAAAGTTGATTTCAGCACAGGAATTAGATATTCTGGTTTCCAGCCCAGGTTTGCATTTATGGGTAGATTTGCAGTGACACCCCTCCAAGCTCTTCATTATTAATACTATATGAGATGGGATGTGCTTAATTCTACTGAACACCCAGGGTTAACAGGCTGGTTTTGTTATAGTGTTTTATTCTTAATAAATTAGAGACAGTTGAGTTTGGAATGAAGCTTCTGAAAGTTTGACCCTATTCAGTGATTTGGGCTTGTGCACACTCCTTTGATGTGCTGGAGAAACGTAATGAATTTAAGGTAGCCTATGTTTTCCTTTGAATTTAATGGGATATTCGGGCGTGCTTAATAATCTTACAGGAACTTGCGTTGCCTGAGAGTGAATAATTGTTTCCAAAATGTTAGAATACTGTACAGGAAGGGTAATATAGGTCATGACCCATTATAATGTACTACTAGGAATTAGCCGGGTTCTTTTGTTTCACTAGGATCTTCTGTTGTGTTACTTGAAGCCTTCAATTGAGTATTGCCTTTTATAGATTGTTGTTGTTGCAGTGTTGTTTAAAGGTGGATGTGACCTGTGGATTTCTTCTCTTACTACTTTTATTTGCAGGTAGGTTATGCATTAGAAATCTCACGTTATATTCTCTGAAGCAGTCTAAAATGAATTCACGACTATAATTTGTCTGTTTGAGTGAAGTAACATTGAAGATAACACTGCTTAATAAGTAACAGCATTCCTTTCTACTACTTGATTTAGAAAGCTTTTTCTTAAATTTGTTCCTAGCCATGTTACGTAGCCATTTGAAACTTTTAAACCCCTCTTCAAAGCTTTTGAAGGCTTTACTTCTTTGTTTAGCAAAGTTGTGTAAAGTTTAAAGCTTGCTAAAAGTAAAGTTATTAGGTACAACTTCTCTTCAAAGTGATAGAGTTGGGATATTTTAGACAAGATTAAGGTACTTAAAATAGCTGGAGAATCTTCCTCTAAACATTGTGATTAATAATTGTGCCTATTTTGCTTTTAATTGGGATTTGGTTGCTTCTTGATTCCATGAAAATTTAAAATCTTGGCTATCTCTGGGTATAGTAAGGGAGTCAGAAGTTTCTTTGGGGGAATAGCAGGATTGTGTTTTCATTGCTGAGTTGTACTAAAGTCAGACTCTTTAGATTTTCATAGGTAGTATACAGTGAAAAATATTTTTTCTACTTTACCTAATGCTAAAATATTTTAAAGAGAATTGAAGTGGACTTTAAAGACAAACAGATGGCAAAATGAATTAATGTGTACTGGTGCTTGGGGATACTCTGGGTTTCAGGAGAAAACTGAGGTTGTGTTCAAGCAGTAATTAGCACAAAAATAGTGAGACCTAGAGGTGGAATAACAGAATTGTTTTGGAAATGAAAAAACGTCTTCCCCCTTTAGCGGTGTAGATTCTGAGCATGAGAATCCAGGATTAGTTTTTAACATCAGTTACTAAAATATGCTAGAACAAGAGTAATTTTGAAATTAAGACATTATGTAATTATCTCTTGTATGACCCAAATATAATGTAGCTTGAAAAAGGAACCACCTGCAAAATGGGCCCACTTATTAATTATAGCTGAGTAAAGGGAAGTATCTTGAAAAATAATTTATTGCACATTTAGCATATTATAGACTTTGTGCTAAGCTATACATTAAGTCATTTCATCTTCACAGCAATAAATGGTGTCACCATTTGATAGGCAGTGCAACTGAGGCTGAGAGATTAGATACCTTGTTCAAAATGTCATGGCAAAAATGTCTCAGGACTTGAACCAGTGTGCTATATTGGATATCTTTTGTTTTCCAAAAAAACGCAAGACTGAATTTTCTTAAAACGTAATCTGAACTGTAACAGACTGTTTTATGTCTGTGGACGAGCATTTACAGAGGCTAGATTACTAAAATAGGGAACTTAATAGCATTTTGTTTTGTAACTAGCATCATACTCAGTCTTCTGCATTGAAAAGAGTGTTACACATATAACTTGATTTTTGAGTGTAACATGCCTATTTGGTTTCAGATAAGTCTGGTTAGATGCTACTTTGTGTGTGTACTAGTGAAATAACTAGCCAGGTCTTTTGGTATAGAGGCCCCACTTAAAGTTTGATGGTTCTTCCCTGTTAATAGTTTCTCCTAGCATATTCCCCAGGGTTGGCTTATGTGTACAAATGTGTACGTAAACCAAAACTAAGGCCATGTGAGTGGAGCTGCGGTTGTGGGTATCTTGAAAAAGGAATTAAAACAGGTAAACATGGTGCAAGGAAGATGGATGGGAATCTTGGTAGTGTTTTCTGAGCAAGCAAGAATTAGCCCTAGAAATAGTGTTGGAAGCTTTATGGTTTTCAGGTAATAAAATCATAACCAAAGCCTGTTCTAGTGGATGTGACAAGAACAGACAGTGTTAGTTTGGTTAAGTTGTGTCTGTGGGTGTTGGAATATTTTTTTACTTACCTTCACCAGGAAGCCTTCTATATTTCAAGTATAATGAAGACTTGATCAGATAATGCTCGTAGCCTTAAACCCTTATTTGAAGATCAGTGCAGCTATCACACTTCTGCTGTAGTCTTAAGGCATTTCAAAAAGTGTTTTAGTTAAAAATGACTTGTCAACATTTTAACTCTGAAGAAAATAGAAATTACTACTGGTCACGTATGGCTATCTTTTCTACCCCCACATAAAACCATTTTTTAAGAATCTTTACAGAGTTCTTCACATGCTGAATTAAAAGTCAATGTTTTTGTGAAATTGAATAGGTTAATTTTTTAAACCTTATAGATAATATGAATAGATTGTTTATATAATTTGAACGTGTTAAATGTGTTTGAGTGAACTTTGCTGATTTTTTTTTTTTTTTTTTTTTTTTTTTTAGTTGGAATCTTAATATGTTGCCCAGAATGGAGTGCA
>CAUYQG010121835.1:0-19670 GCA_963574415.1 Tarsius wallacei | reverse complement strand
AAGTTGACACATACTTATTTAAAAGAAGCAAAAAAGACTGACACATTATAGTAGCAAGAACACCTTACTATTTATTTGTCCCACAAGTGAAAAATCACTGGAAAAAACCACCTAACAAAAAGGTTACAATTTAAAATCTGTTGGCTGAGGTGAGTGGATTGCCTGAGCCCGCGGGTTCGAGACCCACCTGGGCAACTTGGCGAGACCTCATCTCTACAATAAATCAAAAACTAGCCGGGCGTGGTAGCGCGTGCCTGTAGTTCCAGCTACCTAGAAGGCTGAGGCGGAAGGATTGCCAGAGCCCAGCAGATCAAGGCTGCAGTGGCCAGGAGCGTGCCGCTGCACTCCAGTCTGGGCGACGGAGTGAGACGCCAACTCAAAAATAAATAAATAAATAAAATAAAATCTGTGAAAACACATTGCTTTGTCTCCTTCATGTAAATAGTGCCTTTTTTCTTTAATAAAACCTTTCAAAATTATGTTTTACCTTTTTGGATAAAGTGTCAAAGTAGCTAAATTTTAAAAAGTTGTTTTTTCCATTTTATGTTGCTCATTGGCATATACATATTAAATATTTGGTTTATGTAATCAATTTTAGTATAATCAATATAGAAATCATAAATAGAATTGCTACTTAATTTAATTCAATTATTCCCATTAAGTTCGACATTCTAAGTATATTTTGACTAATGATTTTGAAATTTTCTAAGCTATAATATCTGGTTTTCTTGAAGCATTATTAATTATTAAAGCTCTCTATGACTATTGGATCGATTAGCTAGTTAAGAATAAAAGTAAATTGCAGTGAGCAAAATTGTTTCTGGATAGCGTGAAAAGTTTCTATTTATTTTATTTTATAGAAAAAATGTATTATAAACCCTGTTTACAATAGACTTGTTATCAATGAAGGGAATGAGATAGTATTTATGTTTTTAAGTATTTTGCTTAAGGTCGATACAGAAGTATTATAGCTATTCAGGGAATTTATTCATTTTCTTCAAAATTATTTAATGATTCCCTATATTTTGACAAGAATTCAATAATTATTATTGAATGAATGCTAAATGATGAGACACAATGATGACACAACAGACAAGGGCCTTGTCAAATAAAGGACCCATTAGGGAAAGGCATGCAATGATACAATGACAAAAATATAGCAAAATTGTAGGCAGTGCTTTATTGTAAAAAATATATAATAAAACATAAAATAAAAAAGATCTTGACTTGGCAGTGGGAAGGACATTAAGCATTTTAGATGGTGCCTTCTGGGAAGTTTTCTGTGGCAGTGACATGTGATAAGCAGTTTTAATTGCATGGACAAACCAGACATGTGAAAATCTGGAGGAAGAACATTGTCAGCAGTTGGAAGAGAAAGTATAGCAGTTCTGAGTTTGAAAGATCACCTTGTTTTTCAAAAACAGTCTGATCCTATACTAGAATGAAGGGATATTTGCAAAAGTTCATGAAGCAGGCAAAGATCAAATAATTTATGGTCAGTTGAACCTTAAAAAGTATTTGTATTTATTATAAATACAATGGACACTTCATTATAAATACAAAAAGGACTTTTTTGTGGTTGTGGAGACTTGGAGCGCTTTAAGAGGACAACTTCTGGTCTGGGTCAGCGCTCATCCTAGTTCTTCTTGGTCTGGCCAGCTTGACCCTGGCTGTGGACTGGTCCTGGCCCCACATGCTGCCCTCTCACCATGGAGAAGCAGGACTGATCCAAAAGGCTAAGCTGGCCGAGTTGGCCTAGCACTATTATGACACGGACATTTATATAAAGGCTGTCATCTAGCAGGGTGCTGAGCTGTTCAGAGAGCCACCTGCTCCCAGTGGCCTACAAACGGTTGGTCATGGCTGCAGAACTTCCGGAGGGTCATCTCCAGCCGAAAACTAATACCTCTAACAAGAAGTCTCCGCCGATTGAGGACTATTGGAAAGTGGAGTCTGAACTGAGACCCATCTGCACCACTCTCTTGGAACTGATGGATAAGTATTTAATAATCAATGCAATTAATCCAGAGAGCAATGTCTTCTATCTGAAAATAAAGGAAGATTACTTCCTGTACTTTGATGAAGTTACATGTGATAATGATGAAAAACGTTAGATAATACCCAAGGAACTTACCAAGAGGCATTTGATATAAACAGTGAAGACATGCAACCTCCACCCCCTGTCCTTCTGGGACTGGCTCTTAACTTTTCTGTATTTTGCTATGAGATCCTTAATAACCAAGAACATGCTTGTATGCTGGCTAAAGTGACTTTAGATGAGGCCTTGGCAGAACTCAGTACACTGAATGAAGACTCCTACAAAGACAGCAGCACACTTATTATGCAGTTGCTTAGACACAACCTGATGGTATGGACATCAGACTGCAGGAGAATATGATGCAAAAGAAGGGGTCCAAAACTAAGTGCCTACAGAGTGCCGTCTTCCTTCCCTTCAAAAAACCTTTTTACACTTTTTACATTCTTTACACCACTTGTATTTCCTATAGCAAAAAAAAAAAAAAAAAATCATGTGCATGAAGTCAACTGTTTATAGTCTTTTCACACTGCAGCTTTGGGAAAACTCCATTCCTTGATTTGTGTTCATCTTGACCTTCCTGGTGTGAAGTAACTATTGCAGAAAAATATTAATAACAGCTTCACTTCATATAAACACAAGCAACTTCCAAACACTTGCATAGAAGATTTAAAAATGTATAAGGTTTTTAAATAATCTAAAACAGTTATGCAAGTGACTGTGTTTTATAATATTTGGAAGATATAAAAAAGCAGTTAATAACAATTTAAATATTTATTCTTTATTTTTGTATTTTTTGGTGAGAAAGTAGGATTGATTAAGAAGACAGAAAATTTCCCACAGCGTGAGGAGACCTGAAAGAGGTTACTCCACTTCTTAATTGCTACTTTCCCTTACTTGCCCTTTGGTGGTTTCCTTTCAGTAACTTTTCCACGTTCTCAATGTATTCCTTTTTAGTAGGAATTCAAATGTATTAGATGGAGTGAAAAAGAACTTGTTTTTTTGGATAAGATGTCACAAATTGAAATGCCTCTTATTTCACATATTATGGAAGTTATGTACATCTGTGAAAATAGGAGTTTCATTATTCACTCTTCATTTGCTGCTGTTTAAGTTGACAATTATATCTCCTAAAAGATTTGAATCAACAAATGCATAGAAAACCGTTAGAATAAATTAAAGCAATAAAATAATATAATCAGGTTTTTCTTTTCTGCACAAACAATACCCTGATCGCTATTGGAGGTACAAAACGCTTTACCAGGGACAAATGTAAAAGCAATATTTTTAAATAGACCAAAAGAAAGATAAAGCTGGTTTTATTGGTGGTTAGTGTTAAAGAGAGTGAGGAGTAGATAGATATTTTTAATGAATTTGAAGCCAGAATTTACTGCTGGATTAGCTGTGAGAGTAATATTTAAAAAAAAAAATAAAGAATATTTTTTTCTATATTTTTTCCTGATAAACTGGGTGAGTGTGAAGGAAATAAAAAAATCATTTAAAAATAACTGCATGGGATAAGTCATGCTGCATAATTAACAAGTAAATACCCAGCGCTTGTTTCTACTTCCTATTTGAATTCTATTTTTTTCTTCATAATTCTTTGGATGTGTTTGGTATTGATTATAACTCAGTTTGCTTTCAAATTCAGAATGGTGATTTTTCAAGGAATAATAAAGTACAAAATTGTCAAGAGATTTTTGATGCAAATTTTCTTATATTACCACATTTACTTCATTGAGCAGAAGCCCAACATAATCAAGCTTTTAAAATAATACATAATTTCTATCAAATAAAATATATAGAAAATTTTCATTTTTTCCAGAAGCAGAATGATTGACTATAATTTTCTTTTACTCATAATTAGACAATCAATTCATTCATTATAAAGAGCTTTGAAAATAAATAGTGCTTTAGAAAAAACAGACTTCTGGTGAATATGTAGATAACAATGTTTCAGTAGAGAAGTTCTCAAACTTTAACCCAGTCAGTGCTTCATACATGGATGCTTTTGTCATTGCATTATATATACACCAGTTTACAAATATAATGCAAATATTAATATATGTTCTTTTAAAGCTAAATCTATTTGTATGTGTATATGGCCATGTTGTTACAGAATATAAAGCCAAAATTTTCTAAATATGCAAAAAAAATGAATTATCTTTTTCTCATTTTTGAAGCCTAAGGTTGGAACTTTTGGCAAATATCCAAAGCCCCAGCAATCTCTTAATGTAAAACAAAGAAGACTAAAAAAAAAAAAAAAAGAAGGTACTGACTTAAATCAACAGCAGATTTCATAAAATATAGCCTAACAAAAATCTATGCATTCCTGGTATCTATAAAGTAAACAAAGAAAATGAAAAGCTATATCATAAAAACGACGTTAATTATATTTATTCATGTAATTATTTCAGAAATAAATGCCTTTTATCTTGATTTAAATAAAATTTGTTAAAGCACACTTTTATTATGTCAAAATACCGTTGACTTTTATAATGAAAGAACTATGTAGTCCTTTTTTAAAGCATAATTTATTTGTTTAGAATAGAATGTTCGGTACAAGTGAGGATTTACTACATAAGCAGGTTTCATGCAAATGAAATTCAGGCTTCTAGGTGGCCCTCACTCGCCCCATAATGGGCGAGGTATCTTTGTGTTGTTACAGCCTCCCCCCCATTCTTCTACTTCCCTTCCTCACTCAACAGTGCTCAGCAACTGCTAATCCCACCCTTGTGCTAATGTGACTAGTGTACAAAGTCCACTTATTAGTGAGAACATGTGGTATTCAATTCTCTGTTTCTTTGATAGTTCACTTAGTATGACAATCTCTAACTGCATCTAAGTTGCTGCAAAAGAAAGCCATGATTTTGTTCTTTTTCATGGTTGTGCAATACTCCCTCATGTATATATATATATATCACATTTCCTTTATCCAGTACAATTTTGATGGATAGCAAGACTGGTTCCATGTTTTGATATTGAGAATAGTGGGGCAATAAATATACATGCGCAGGTGCCTTTTTGCAGAGTTATTTATATTCATCTGGGTATAGTCCCAAGAAAGAGACTGCAGATCATATGGAAGATCAATTTTTTGTTCTTCTAGAAATCACCACACTGCTTTTCATAAAGGCTGAACTAGCTTACATTCCCACCCACAGTGTACAAGTTCTCCTATTTCACCACACCTGTGCCAGTGTCTCCTGTTTTTTTGACTTACTAATGATAGCCATCCTTACTGGAATTAGGTGGTATCTCACTGTGTTTTGATTTGCATTTTTCTGATGATTAGTGGGACTGAACATTTTGAATGTGTCTTTTTGCTGCCTGTATGTTATATTTTGAGAAGTGTCTGTTCATGTCCTTTGCCCACTTTTTAATGGAGTTGTTAGTTTTTCCCCATTCGCCTCACTCGATTTCCTTATAGATCCTGGATGTCAGGACTTTATCAAATGTATAATTTGCTTTCCCTCCTCCCCCCCATTCTGTGGATTGTCTCTTTACTCTCTTGATGGTTTATTTTGCTGTTCAAAAGCTTTTAAGTTTGATGGGGTCCAATCTAGCTATATTAGTTTTTGCAGCCTTTACTTTTGGGGACTTGCTCATGAATTCATTGCTTACTCTGATCCAACAACACATTTAAAAAATCATCCACCATGACCAGATGGGCATCATTCCTGGGATGTAGGGATGCCTTAACATTCACAAGGGGAGAAAAAAAGATGGAAGTGGAGCCAGTCAGACTGTGTGAGCCCCTGTGTGAGTGAGTGAGTGTATGGATGAATTTGCATGTGTATCTGTTTGTAAGTACACATGTAAGTAGCTGACTGAGTGGGGACTCAGGAGCAAGTGGCCAAGGATCTCCTGTTGAAGGGGCTGGTGCTGGCAACTGCTCTGCTTGGACCGTAGTGCCTCCCAGGATGCAGAAGCCAATCACCATTTTCCAAAATCAATGTTTTCCCAGGGAGAGGCTCCTGGGAGAGATGGCTGTTGCCAGACTGCCCAAATACTGTAGCACCAGGTCAGACATTGGCAGTGAGGGCTATGGAGGAAGTTTAGTGAAGGAGCTAGAGACAGAGCCCCACTGGAGAAAGCAAAGCAGGCACTCTGCCACCATCTTGAAAACTGGGCAGGTTGCTCATCATGAAACAACTGACCCACTTTCTGTGACTGGCAGGTTAACTACTTAGGGGTTGATCATGACTCAGAGGGAATATCTTGAAAGTACAAACTTCAGAGGGACAAAATGAGTGAAGAGTCTCAGGCGCCCCACCCCCTATTCTGATCCAGTTGTGGGACAAAGGGTGCAACCAGGAAAGGACAAGAAAGATACCCCAAAAGATCAACAGTGAGTCCTGGGTGACTCAACCCTTTCCTCCCCTCTCTGAATGTCAGACTCACACAGCTGGGGCCCAACTGAGAGGATCAAATCCAGGTAGAGCCTGAATGGCAACAGCACTGAGATAATTTTACTCTAAGATGAGATTGGCTGAGGTGCCCACCACCAACAATTGGGAAAAAGAAGAAAAACCCCACACCTCCCCACCAGAAGGGATCCCCATGACCTTATAAGACCAGGAGGGGAAGACCAATGCCCTACCCACCCTTCCCCTCAGGCAGCTTACCAGAGAGATTGGGAATGAGCCTGCAGTATCACAGGAGACAGCAGTTGGGTTTACCTATGAGTAGCTGAGAGGAATAATTACAGAACCTGCCACAAGAGGGCAGTTAGTGCCCAGAAATTCTGTTTAATTTACTTTTTCTTTTTTGTTCTTTTGTTTTGGTTTAGTGAGTGTGAGGGTTTGATTTGCATTCTCCCTCCCCCTTTTTTGTTTTGTTTTGTTCCTCTTTTGTTTTGGTATAGTGTATGTGAATGTACGTGAGGGTATGATTTGCAACCTTTCCCTTTTATTCCTCTTCCTCTTTTGTTTTTTGGTGTGTGTGTGTGTGTGTGTGTGTGTGTGTGTGTGTGTGTGTGTGTTGGTTTTCCTGGTTTGGGATTTTATCTTCTGTGTGTGTTTGTTTTTTGTCTGTTTTATTTGGTTTGTTTTTTGTTTTCTTTTTTGTCCTTTTTGGGGTTTGGCTCCTATTTTTGCTTTTGTTTTTCTGTGGTTTATTTTATTTTTTATTATTTCTGCTCCTTCTATTTCATTCTCCTTTTCCCTTTTCTTATTAATGTTACTTTATGTTGGACTCAGGTTGTACACACATATATCTATTGCAACATCATATACAGTGGTGGTGGAGAACGCATACCCCAATCAGTGAACACTGTAGCTTGCAAGTAGTTTCTGAATCCTAACTCCCCACCATCCACCTTATTCAACTTCCAAAACCACAAGAAACAGAAAAGCTTCCAGTTGCCAGCCCTGTTTAAAAACAAAAAATTCAGAGGCTCTGATCAAGGCAGAATAGAGGGGTGAGCAAACAACAGAAATGAAAATCCACCCACTACCATTGAATAATAGAATGAAAGAGCAAAGAAAGAGTTCTGTCACAAAAAAGGAAAAATCAACAGATGAACATATATAATTCCCAGTGTACCAAAGAGGTAACAACCAAAGCATAAGGCCTCAGAGACCTCACAAGTGATTGGCACCAGGAAACAATAGGGATTAGAGAATGAATGGAAAGCGTGAGTAAGACCCAAGAAAGACCAGAAGCAACATTTAAAGAACATGTAACAAAGATTTTGGTCATAAAAAACTTCATCCAGGAAATAAATACAGGATGATAAGCATGAAAAACAAATCAACCAAGCAGAAGAAAGAATCTAAGAGTTTGAAGACCAAATCATTAAATTAACATGATCTGTTAAAAACGCAGAAAAAAAAAAAAACTCAGAAGAAAGGAACAAAGCCTTCAAGAGATGTGTAATTATATCAAGAGGCTAAACTTACACCTGATCAGTATCCCCAAAAAGAAAGAGAAATGGAAAACACCTTGGAACATACATTCCAAGAAGTCATCAAAGAAATCTTTTCCCATCTCATCAAAGATGGGATCATCCAAACAAAGAGATTTAAAGAACCCCCACAAGACATCAAATGAGAAGATCAGCCTCTAGATGCATAATAATTTGCCTATATAAAGTAGATATAAAAGAAAAAAATTCTAAAGCAGCAAGAGAGAAATGTCAGACTACCTACTGGAGAATACTAATCAGAATAGCAGCAGGCATTAACAGAAATAATACAAGCTAGAAGAGATTGGAGCCCAATTTTTAAAGTCCTCATGTATAAACAATTTCAACAAAGAATTTTCTACTCAGCCAAGTTTAGCTACATCAGTGATAAAGAATTAAAATCCTTCCCAGACATCCAATCCCTATAATATTATGCTGCTTCCAGCTCTACAGTACATGCTCAAGAAGGTATTAAGCACAAAAGAAAAAAGAGATCATGTGTTTCCCAAGAATGCAGGAAAATACAGAATCAACACGATACACCCTGTGCTGCAAAACTGAAAATAAACACATTTATTAATACAAAAGTTAAAAGAAAACAAAACTGCCTTATAAGAGCCTCAAGACAGGGCAAACTATCACATTTCAATAAAATGCTTGAACACCAATGGATTAAATGCACCACTGAAAAGACATAGAATGGCAAACAAATTTTAAAAAAGAAAACATGTCCCAACAATATGCTGCCTCCAAGAAACACATCTTACTACAGAGGACACCTACAGACCCAAAGTTAAAAGACGGAAAACAAAATTTCAGGTGAATGGAAAACAAAAGGGGGCAGAAGTGGTAATTTTAATATCAGTCAAAACAACATTTAAGCAATCAAAAATTTAAAAAGA
This sequence comes from Tarsius wallacei, assembly GCA_963574415.1. Classification (NCBI taxonomy): domain Eukaryota; kingdom Metazoa; phylum Chordata; class Mammalia; order Primates; family Tarsiidae; genus Tarsius; species Tarsius wallacei. Next base: position 10,825 of record CAUYQG010121835.1, on the reverse strand, counting down.
CATGGAAGGACATTACATAATGATAGAAGGTTCAATCCATCAAGAAGAAATATCCTAATGATATATGCACCCAACACAGGAGCACATAGATTTATAAAGCCACTGTTAATAAAACTAAAAAAGAATATTGAATCTAACACTATCGTAACAGGGGACTTAAATACTCCACTAACAACCATAGATATGCCATCAGAGCAAAAAAATCAATAAGGAGATTTTGAACCTTAACTTGACACTTGATCAGATGGACTCAATAAGATACCTACAAAACACTCCACCCAACAACCAGAGAATATAAATTCTACTCACCACCACATGGAACATATTTGAACATTGACCACATCTGTGGCCATAAATCAAGCATAAACAAGTTTCATAAGATCGAAATGCTACCATGCACCATCTCAGATCACAGTGGAATAAAAATAAATATCACCAAAACAAAATCCCCCTAAAACACACAAAGACATGGATACTATAATGCATAATGCTGAATAACTCTTGGGTAAACACAGAAATCAAGACAGAAATTAAAAGATTCCTGGACACAAATTAAAATAAAGAAACATCCTACCAAAACCTCTGGGATGCCATGAAATCAGTACTAAAATGGGAATTTATATCTCTATTTTCACTAAAATAGAAAGGTCACAAGTCAACAGTCTAACAAATCACCTAAGGGATGAGAAGGACAGGGCTACCAAAACCCTAACTTCAGCAGAAGAATCCAGATCACCAAAGTAAAAGCTCAAATATGGGACATAGTAGACAAAAGTATCAGGAAAAAAAAGATCAATGAAATAAAAAGTGAATTATTTGAAAGGATAAATAAGATTGACAGAACCCCTAGTCAGACTGACCAAGAAAAAAGACAAAAAGATCAAATAAGCACAATCAGAAATGTAAAAGATCAAGTCACAACCAAATGTGAAGAAATATAAAAGACTAGCAGAGATTATTATGCACACCTATATAGAAACAAATTCAAAAACCTCAATAAAATGGACAAGTTTCTCACATCACACAAACTCCCAAGGTTGAAACAAGAAGAAATTGAGACCCTAAATAGACCAATAATAATTCAGGAAATTGACTTCATCATGAGAAAACTACCTACCAAAAAAAAAAAAAAAATCCTGGACTAGATGGCTTTCCAGTGGAATTCTACACAACATACAAGAAGGAGCTGGTATCAATTCTATTGAAAGTATTCCAGGCAACTGAGAAAGATGGAACTCACCCCACATCATTTTTTTGGAAACTAACATCACACTAATATCAAAACCAGACAAAGACCCAACAAAGAAAGAGAACTATAAACCAATATTACAGATAAGCATAGATACAAAAATTCTCAACAAGATTCTAGCATATCAGATCCAATAACACATCTAAAAAATTATACACCATGTCCAAGTAAGCTTCATCCCTGAGATGCAGGGCTGGTTTAACAACCAGTGGACCATAAGTGTAATTAAATACATCAACAAATATAAAAACAAAAAACATATGATTGTATCATTAGGTGCAGAAAAGGCTTTTGACAAAATCCAACATTCATACTTGATTTTTTAAAAAACACTTGAACACCTAGGTATAGAGGGAACATACCTCAAAATAGTAGGAGCCATCCACGATAAACCCACAGTAAACAGATTACTAAATTACAGAAATCAGAAGCATTTCGCCTAAAAACCAGAACAAGACATGGCTGACCATGCTCACCTCTTCTGTTCAACATAGAGTTGGAAGTTCTTGTTAGAGCAATGAGACACAAGAAGAATATCAGCGGTATCCAAATAGTAAAAGAGGAAGCTGAGCTAGCCCTCTTTGGGGATGTTATGATCCTAAACCTGAAAAACCCAAGGAAATTTGTCAAAAACCTCCTTGCACTGATAAATGACTTTAGAAAGTTGTAGAGTATAAAATAAATGTGCAAAACACAGTTACATTTTTATACAACAACGACAAACAGGCAGAGAATCGAATAAAATATAAAATCCCACAATAGCCATAAAAATAAAGAATTACCTTGGCATCTTTCTAACCAGATAAGTGAAAGAACTTTACAACAAAAATACAAAATATAGCTCAAAGAAATAAAATAAGACACATAAAATATATGGGAAAATATTCCATGCTCATGAATTAGAAAATCAGCATAGTTAAGATGTCCATCCTACCCAAGGCAGTCTATAGATTAAGCTCAATAACCAGTAAATTATCATCATCATTCTTCTCAGACCTGAAACCAACAAGACAGAAATTCATATGGCAACAAAAGTGACTACAAATAGCGGAAAACAATCTTCAACAACGAAACAAAGTGGGAGATATCACACTCCCAAACTTTAAACTTTATTATAAGTCTACAATTATCAAAACAGACTGATATTGGTATAAAAACAGGACTGCAGACCAATAGAACAAGATAGAGATTCCTGAGACAAAACCTCAGTTTCTCAACCAACTCATCTTTGACAAAGCCTCCACCAACAACCACTAGGGAGTTGAGAATGTAGTCAGCAAATTTTGCTAGGAAAACTGGTTAACCACATGCAAAAGAATTAAACAGGACCCCAACCTGTCATCATACACAAAAAACCAACTCCAAATGGATCAAAGACCTAGATGTATACCTCAAACTATAAGAATCTCAGACAATGCAGGAAACACCCTGTGGAAATTAGTCAAGCAATTTCTGATCAAAACCCCAGATGCCCATGCCATAAGTGATAAGATAAACAAATGGGACCTAGTCAAACTGAAAAACTTCTGCAAAGCAAAAGAAATAATCAGGAGAGTGGGGAGATAGCCCACAGAATGGAAAAATATTTGCCACCTATATATCTGACAAAAGCCTAAAATTCAGGATCTACAAGTTACTCAAACATGACAAAAGGAGGGAAAAACAGCCCTATTTAAAAGTGTGCAGAAAATAAGAATACACACTTCTCAAAAGAAGATATATGAGCAGCCAACAGAAACATGAAAAAAATGCTCAGCGTAACTAATTATCAGGGAAATTCAAATAAAAACCATACTGAGATACCGGCTAACTCCAGTAAAAATGGCCTTCATTAATAAAACAGAAAAACACAGATGCTGACGAAGATGTGGAGAAAAAGGAATTCATCTACACTGTTGGTAGGAGTGCAAACTAATTCAACCCTTATAGTAAACAGTGTGGCAATCTAAAAAAACTAGAAAATGACCTTCTATACAACCTAACAATCCCCTTCTGAGAATATACCCAGAGGAACTCAAATCATTCTACAAAAAAAAAAAAAAAAGATTCCTGTGCACACGTTTATTGCAGCACTATTTACAATAGCAAAAACATGGAACTAACAGTGCTGCCCACTGAAACTGAGCTGGATAAAAAAAAATGTGGTACATACACACAATGGAATATTCTACAGCCATAAAGAAGGACAAAATTATGGACTTCACAGCAACTTGGATAGATTTGAACTCTTTCATACTCTATCTATCACAGAAAGAAAGAACTGAGTACCTCAAGTTCTCAATCATAAATAGACCCTGAACACCTGTCATAATACTGCAAAAAGGAGTTTGGTGTTAGCGAGGTACTGCCTGATAAAAGAATAGGACATAATATTAATAAGGGTGCTTCATCTTAATCCAGGTGAAGTGAGGTCTAACGGGAGGCACCAAACATCGCCTCTACCTAAACCTCTTATGTATGCAAACCTGACGTGGACCACACAACTTTAAAATTAAATTAAATTTTAAAAATTTGCAAGGCCATGAATGTAATTCAGCACATTAACAGGTGTAAATCCAAGAATCACATTATTATCTCTCTAACACAGAAAAAGCATTCCACAAAATCCAGCATCCTTTCTTGATAAAAACTTTCAAACACCAAAGCATAGATGGAACATTCCTCAAAACAACAAAAGTCGCATATGATAATACATCAAAGATTTACATAAGTGATATATTTTTTTAACTAGAATAGCTACTTTGGGTTCATTTATTACATACTTTCAAAGACTAATTATTTTAATATGTTTAGCTCTTAAAAGACATTAGTAATAACTGCTGAGTCATATTTAACATTTATATATTTTTTTGTTCCTGTAATAATACATAATGCCTCATCCACTCATAATCACAAATGAAAGACATGGCAAGCAATGTTTACTTTCATTCAAAGTTGAGAAAACAAGAGTTTTTAAAATACTATAATGAGTAACCTAAAATAAAATATTAATTCTTTTTGTAATGCACTTGTATATTTTAATAAAATATTTTACAAATTTGATTGACTTAAATGTCAGATTACCTATGAGTTAGTTTCTGTTGAGATAAAATGGAAAGTGTTTGGTTGTTCTGGTTAAAAAGATGTATATTAAAAATAGTAGAAATATTTTTTTCAGTTGACTTTTATGCCAATGTTTTAATTTTGTCTCTAAAGATCATATTTTATGTTCATAATATAAAAAATGATTTAAAATTGCAATACAAGGTTTAATATTATTTACAATTTTAGTTCAAATTTGATATTATTTAATAATATAATTCAAAAATTAAAGTTAGTATATTTTCCTCCATTTTGCTTTCATAATTTTGTAAGAATTATCTGAGCCAACTACTTTGTGAAAACCACAACTATCCAAATAAGAAAATATACTAAATAATTTATAATTCCTAAAGCAGTACTTACTGATTTCATAGAATATTACTTATTTTATAAGACACTATAATCATATGTCAGATAGAATTAGATTTTGCAGAAAACTATAAGATGTTATCGAAAGAATGTGAAGTTTTATATATCTAACATAAGGGCGGCAAAAACTGTTTCAACTTGCCTTCATTTAAACCTATGGTTACCCTTCACCAGCTTCTGGCATTTTATGGGATCTGGATTTGATGGAATCTCCTCCCTTGAAGCCAGGATTATCTCCTTGGTTATTTCCTATCATTGACCTTTTCTTGGAGATGAACTTTAAGGTCAGGTCCTTGAACCACAAGTATCTTTTCATATTCTCTCTCTTGACCAGGTGTCATATGAGACTTTAAAATTGTATTAGGCTTCAAAATTTGACATGGGTTAGATATTTAGATAGATAGATTAAATCAACTAATTGATTTTACCTGCAGAAATAACAATTAGTATTATTTTTGCTCATTTATTATTTAAAATTTCACTTTTAATTGAAAGAAAATAGTTGTATATATTTATCAGATACGATGTAATGTTTTGATATATGTATGCAAGGTGAAATGATTAAATTAAGCAATGAAAAAATTTGTCATCCTCATACATTTATTACTTTTTTGGTGAAAACATTTAATATCTCTTCTTTTAGCAATTTTGAAACATGCAATGAATTATTGTTTATCATAGTCACCATTATGTTTAAGAGACCACTAAAGAGTATTTTCTGTCTACCTGAAATTTTGTACTATACTCTGAGTAACATCTCCCTTTTCCCTAACAACGCCCCCACCTGCCTCTAGTAGTCTAAGAAAAATTGAACTCTTAAGTATTGTTAACAATGTTTTTCCATCTACAAAATAACTCTGCAAAAATAAATGTAGACAATTTTATAACTTAAATACATGTGTAAATTAAATAAAAAATAATAATTCTGTCAGCTACTGAAATCACAGTTAGAGCTCTCCACCTCCTTCAATTATGTCTCTTTTAAATTGTTAAAGAATACATTTCCAACATTTTGCTAAATCTAGCAAAATACCATTGCATTAGCCAAAAAAGAATGCTTTATTTTCTGACAGCCCGTCTCCATCAAAAAAAAAAAAAAAAAGGCTGATTAATATACCCTGTCATGAGCAAACAAACAAATAAAAAAGAGAAAGAAGAAAAAAGAATAACACACAGGAGAATACGTATACATAAATAAATGCTCATAAACAAAATATGTCACTATTTGTAATTCCTATAAAATAACCATTCTTCGTATCTAATAAGTTTTCAGAGACAAAACTCTTTGTACTACAAGATAAGAGCCATTAGTTCTAAGGAAACAAATGATTTTGTTTCAAAGGCAAAGTTATCTAAAATGCTCTTTCTTTTCCTTCTTTCTCCTTCCTTCCTTCCTTCCTTTTCCTTCTTCCTTACTTTCTTACTTTTCTTCTTTCTTTCTTTCATTTTTTTTTATTTCTTCATTTTTAACCAAAGCATTCTTTAACCTCCTTTTGTTGGGTACACCTAAGATTCTCTCATAAATGTAGGTGAGGAAGGACTTAAATGTTAGAACAAGTTTGTGTATACAAAGTCAACTCATTTGCAGTACTAAGACCTAACAAATATCTCAACAATTAGAATAACTTTGAAGCATAGTGTGGATTTTAACATATGGCTGTTTATAGTAATCTATTACTTTTATATCCCTGCTATCATTTTTCATGTATATATTTTCTGTATATTTTGGTATATGGTTTCTCTTTTTTCTTGTTCTCCCTCTCTCTTTTCTCCAAACTTTTTATTTAATTCAGTCTTTCCAGATTATTTTCTTTTTCATTTTGCAGACGAATTTTTGATTTTGTCTGCCTTTACGTGTTCTTTTAAACTTTGTTGTATTTATTTCTTTATTGAGTCATTTATTCATTTTTTTTGAATAGTTTGCTCTTTTTTCCAAATTCTTGTGCTGAATATTTAACTCATTTTACTTTTTAATTACTTGTTAAAGAACAATTGTAGGTACTGTTACAAAGGACTTGCAATGTAATATGAGAGGAAGACAAAATAATGCATGCAAATTAGTCAAAGATAATGATATTTGAGCTGAATTATAAAATGACTGAGCAGGAATAATTCTGATCAATCAGACCGAAATATTCTACTCAAAGTGAATAGACTTAAAGTGAAAACCTTTTCACAAGAAGGAGCTCAGTTGTTTTGAATAATTGACAAAACCAAGTAAGGTTGGAGTACTAGTGAAGAAACAAGAGAGAAAATCTGGAGTTGGATAAAGGCTAGATGTAGAAACTTGTCATTCACGTTTATAGTGTAAAGTAGCAAAACAACAAAGAGTTGTTAGTTTAAGACTTTATTGGAAGACTCTAAAGTCGGAAGAGTTTAAGATAACTGTTTTGCAGGTCAGGGCAAGAGGGTTAAAGATTTCTTAAATGGATTATGGAAGTAAGCAAAAAATGCAGTTATGGTCCAAGAATTGTTATTGTTCAAATCATCAGAAAGTATGGAAAGACTGAGGTTGTGTTAATCATGAGAAGATACTTTGCCTCTTATATAACCACAATTGCTACAAGTTTAAAAAATATTTTTTCCTGGTTTTTGTTTTCAGTACCTGAACATGACAACAGTGTGTCCACCTCTTCCTCACGTAAGGTCAAAATGCAGAACAGAGGGAGAGTGATAGTAAGGAGTAGTCTTTTGATTTTTTCCACTTATAATTATATTATTATATATAATTAGAATTGAAATAATTTTGAGATAATATCTGATGCAAACTACTAACTTTACAGATAAAAAATGTCTAGAGATGTATGGGAGCTTAACTTTTACTTAGTGACAAACCAGATGTAGAATTTAGAATTTTACGTCTGAATCCTGGTTAGTGAATTTTTCCTTACTTAGTGATAAAGGCTTGAACATATAAGAATATTATTATCTACATATTCAACAAATATTAAAAGTCTGTAATAATCATTTTCTTCTAAGCAAGATTGTTTAGTTTCTAAGTTTCATACACGTATTTTCAATTCCACACCACATTACTCCCAATGAGAATAATTGTTTCCATTTTAGAGACTCTGAGCTGGAATTCAGATAATATTTCATGATTCAATCTGGTCATTAAGGCAAAAGCTCTGATTGTATTACAAAATAATACAAATGTACTCAGAATATAAAAATATCTTATATAAGTAGTCAGTGCAGCTGAGTATATACATTTTCAAGAGAGAAATGACATTGAATTTTTTCAAATATTTTTAATGGAAGAAAATTGTAGCTTTTACATATTATATTCACTTATTTCAAAGGGAAATATTATTCTAAGTTAGGTAGCAGTATAGAAACCTGAATTATACCAAAAGCTGTGGAAAAATGAGTGCTTTGGCAAGATAATTATAGACCATGTGAATGCATGCATTTATCTGCACATTTATCTCTATTGATTCTGGTGACATAAATATATGTTAAAATAAAATTTACATTTCTATTATCTATAGAGTTAGCTATATAATTGTCAAACATTTTAATAAATTTTGCTAACAATAATTTAGAATTTGGTAAGTAAAACATCTTCTCATATAAAGATTTTGGAGTCTAATTATAGCAAAAGCTATGACAATGTTAATGAATTTTGAACTAAGCATTCATCTTATAAAAACTAAAGACAAAATATGATAAGTCAGCACAGGTTAAGGCACAAATCCTTCAAAACAATAAGAAATGGTTAGTGCTCAGTCATTCCTTTAAATATTTCTGATTATCTGACCCATTTCTTTGACTGAAAAGTCAAATTGAAATGACCATAATTTTTAATAGTTTGTATCATATTATAGTTTTCCTTCTCATACTACTTCACCTAATTGAAAGCCCAAATTTGGATTTTTTTTTCTTAGGTTTATGGATGAGCACTTTAGAGTGATTGAAATTATACACAAAATCTGTGTGTACATGTAAATGGTATCTATGCTCAGAGAGTTGCAGCTTCAATATTAAAAAAACAACTAAATTATTTAAATTGAGCCATAATTTAAACGTAATTAAATATTTAGTATTTTGTATTACATTGAAAAGGTAATACAAATAAGGGCTATTTCAAATATAACTGTGATCTTTGATGTTATTACTTTCGTAACATATGACAAAACTACTAAATATTAAACTAACATTAATTAGTAAAACTCAGAATGGTATGTTTATTAAAAATTCAATTGCAATATAATTTGATATGCATATACCCTTAAATGACTCTTGCAAGAACTGATATGATTATGAATTTATCACTGTCATTAGAAAATTTTATGAGAGATTTTTAAAGTATTGTTAATTAAAATAATATCACTTTTGTAAAATTGAGTCATCTATTCTAAAAAAAAGTTGCATAATTAAGTGTTTTTTAGGTTGCTGAAATGAAAGTCCATTTATTCTGGCACATTTTTTTCATGATTAAAGTTATGACAGGTATACTTCTAATGTTAAATAAGAAGCTTTTAATTAATTTCTAAAAATTCTAGATTAAAAAAAAAAAAGCCTAACATTTTAACTAAAAGATTCACTACTGCCAGGCTCGGTGGCTCAGCCTGTAATCCCACGCTTTGGGAGGCTGAGGTGAGTGAATTGCCTGAGCCCGTGGTTTCGAGACCTGCCTGGGCAACTTGGCGAGACCTCATCTCTACAATAAATCAAAAAAATTAGCCGGGCATGGTAGCGCGGGCCTGTAGTTCCAGCTACTTGGAAGGCTGAGGCAGAAGGATCGCCGGAGCCCAGCAGGTCAAGGTTGCGGTGGCCGGGAGTGGCCACTGCACTCCAGTCTGGGTGACAGAGTGAGATTCCAACTAAAAAAAAAAAAAAGGGATTCACTACTATGATACGATTGTTACACAATATTGTGTATGTGGAAAAACATTTCAATATAAAAATTTGCGATTATTTAAATTTATGATCTGGAATTTCTGCAAGGGTATTGCAAGTTTCTAAATCATTATTCAAAAAAATTTTATGCAATTTAAGCTTTATAAATTATTTCATTAAACTCCGTTTAATACAAAAATTGTATTGGCAATGTTAGTACTGAAACTACTAAGTTGTATACTTAAAAAGATAGCTAATTATTTCATTTGATGTGGAAAAAAAAGTTGTAAATTACCTGACATAATTCATTCTGGATAATAAACTAAAACTCTTTTCTCTCAACACATTATTGAATTTTATGATAACAAAGAAAGTCCTATTAAATTTATCACTGCCTTTGTAAAGTACTATTGAATAAAATTATCTGCAAATATCATGACTAACAATTCCTCTTATCTCTATGTTAGCATGTCTCTCTTCCCGGTAAATGGTGATATTATTTTTTCATATTTTAAATCTTGAATGGCTTTGACTGTCTGAGACTCCTAGCCTATCTATCTGTGTCCTAAGAAAACTTTCAGGTCACATTTTTATCCTCTTAGACTCCTGGGATGATGACTACTCTTGCACAGAATTCCAGTTGGTGTCCAGCCTTTACAAGTTGTCCCAGACAAGATTCCAGGGAAATGAGTAAAGACATCTGAAGTATTCAAGATCCAACTAATCTCACAGATACATTTAACCACATAAATAAGTCCAACTGCCACCAAGTGATCAAAATAACACTTGAGCTACAGCTATGCAGTAAATTAACCTCTTCCAAGAATAGCTGGTTCTTTTCCCCAGCTCTTGGAAAGTAACATCTAATTCTTTGGAATGTCCTGTCTGATAGTGTATTTGTTTTCCTAGGGACCTTTGGTCATTCCAAATATTCTAGGTTAATGTTGGGAGCCGGCCACAGAGGCCCACTGAGCATTAGGGATCAGGGAGGGCTGTGGACCCCGAGAACACTAGGATGTGTTCGGGAGCCATTGACACCATTCCCTACCCCTGGCATATTTAGCCAGAAAGAACTCTGATGATCTAAGCATGAGGCTCTGAAACTACAACAGAAATGGTTAGCTTTGAAAACTCATTGCTCCTGTTTCTCACAGACTGCGGTTTGGGCCCTTATACAAGCTGTTCAAATTCGGGTCACATTTGAGAGCCTTAATATAATTCCAAGCCTTTTTGTATTAGAATCAAATGTTTAAGTTTAGTATAGATATATAGAGAATAAGATTT